>JAEQML010050713.1:0-47171 GCA_016904865.1 Pissodes strobi | reverse complement strand
TTTCCTGGCTTTAAGGAAGTTCGTCTGGTTCCTAATCGACACGATATTGCATTCGTGGAATTTGAGAACGAACTACAGTCTGCATCGGCCAAAGATGCATTGCAAGGATTCAAAATCACGCCTACACACGCGATGAAAATATCGTTTGCTAAAAAATAAGTTTATATTTATTTATATTTAAATCTTCTTACCCAATATTGTTGTGTAGACATCTATGGCTCGGATTTTCGGATGCTCATTGACAAGAAAATATTAAATTTTTTAATTAAGCATTTCATAATAATGGATGCGGTTCCAACTCTTTTGGCTAAAAATTGTTAAAGCTGGCTTTAACAACCCGATTCAAATCGCTCAAGTATGGTCATATCACAAGCTTGAATTATCAGTATCTTTTTAGAATGAATAAGTAATGCTTTTACTTTAATTAATATGCCATATATATTACATATAATACTATATATATTAAAAATATTTAAAAAATGCAAACAACATTTCAGAACTCTAAATCTCCAGCATCTAATTTGCGGAAGAACGCACAAATGCCTTATTTTCATTTTACTTTAGAGCATTTACTATATTTTAAAATAGTAACTGTTTTTGTCAAGGAGCATCCCAAAAACCATATCCATAGAAAATGAGAGTTTGAACATTATCAGTTCAGACTTGACTGATAGTAGATTCACCTTATAATTTAATTATTGTACTGTTTATAAATTTAAACAATTGACAGAAATACAGTTTTTGACAGGATTTGTTTTGGATTTACCTTCCTATGGCTTAATTTAGATGAGAACAGTGGTCATCATCATCACATATTAATTTGTTCATTACACAGGTTTCTTAACTACATAACTAACAGTAAGACTGACATTGAACTTGACACTGCTGTTAAGCCGGGCAATGTTTCTGCATTGCCTTAGTGGCCAGCAGGTAGCGTCACCCATAGGGGGTCGCTGTTAAACCTATTTAATCTATTAGGTATGTGGTATTGTTCGTTTGGTGCTACACTTTACATGGGTTGCCCCTTCAACGTTATAATACTAAGAGATTGGCATAAAGCCTGCTATTTGGGTGTACATGTTGCAGAAGTTATTGATAAATGTAGTTATGTAGGGAAAACTACAGAAAAACCCTACTTCAACTGTTCTTATAGAACAGGGCGTCATAAAGTTACAATTTTATATTTACAATATATACAACATATATTCTGACAAAACAATTAAAAATATATACAATGAATGTAGGGGACTTAACCATGTTAAGTCTATTCAAGTAATGTAATGGTATCAGGTCGCGCTGAACGAGTACCGTGGTACCGGCTGCGAATACATGGACGCTTCGGTCACCGTCTATAGATATTCTAATAAGTCCGCTCACTCGAGCGTGCCGCGGAAAATTTCCCTCCTGCCTGCGCCAATCCCTCACCCATCGGCATTGACATTGGCGTGTGTCAACGTCACGGCTTAGCCGTGACTCAGTTTTCGCAAGTACTTCCGCGATCGGACGGTGTGAACTTATTTTTACGGAAGAGTTTTCGCACGATTTACGCTATACGCTGTTTAAAAAATATATATGGTTGAGATGGCTAAGGGTAGTTTTTCTTATTGTACTGTTGATGACTGTTATGTAACTACACGTGATCTCTCCTTTCTCTCTTATGGAATTGGTAAAGAATTATTCCATTTTTATGAGACGAAGTGAATGAAGCTAACCGAAAGTTGATTGGATGACTAACCCAAACCAACAAAATCTATTAAAATTGATTATATCGTATCGGAACCGGTTCAAATGACAAAAATAAATAAGGCTAAATGAAACTAACCGAGAGTTGATTGGATGACTAACCCAAACTAACCAAATATATTAAAATTTGTTATAGCGTATCGGAATCGGATCAAATGACTAAAATAAGTTAAGACTATGTGAAACCAACCGAAAGTTAATTAGACGACTAACCAAAACAAACCAAATATATTAAAATTGATTTTAACGTATCGGAACCGGTTCAATGTCTCAAATAAGATGAGACTAAGTGATTCGACGACTAACCCAAACTAACCGAATCTATTAAAATTGATTATAGCCTAGCGGAACCGGTTGAATTCACTAAAATAAGTCGAGACAAAGTGAAACTAACTGAAAGTTGATTCGAGGACTAACTCAAATTAACCAAATCTATTAAAATTGATTATAACGTATCGGAACCGGTTCAAATGTCTAAAATAAATTGAGACTAAGTGAAATTAACCGAAAGTTGATTCGATGACTAACCCAATCTAACCAAATATATAAATATTGATTATAACCTATCGGAACCGGTTGATATGACTAAAATGAGTTGAGACAAAGTGAAACTAACTGAAAGTTGATTCGGCGACTAACCCAAACTAACCAAATCTATTAAAATTAGTTATAGCATATCGGATCCTGATCAAATGACTAACATAAATCGAGACAAAGTGAACCTAACCGAAAGTTGATTCGACGACTAACCCAATCTAACCAAATCTATTAAAATTGATTGTAAACCGGAACCGGTTGCAATGACTAAAATAAGTTGAGACAAAGTGAAACTATCTGAAAGTTGGTTAGACGACTAACCAAAACTAACCAAATGTATTAAAATTGTTTATAACATATCGGAACTGGTTCAAATGTCTCAGGTGAGTTGAGACTAAGTGAAACTAACCGGAAGTTGATTCGATGACTAACCCAAACTAACCAAATCTATTAAATTTGATTATAACATAGCGGAACCGGTTGAATTCACTAAAATAAGTCGAGACAAAGTGAAACTAATTGAAAGTTGATTCGGCTACTAACCCAAACTAACCAAATCTATTAAAATTGATTAAAACGTATCAGAACCGGTTCAAATGTCTAAAATAAGTTGAGGCTAAGTGAAATTAACCTAAAGTTGATTCGACTACTAACCCAATCTAACCAAATCTATTAAAATTGATTATAACCTATCGAAACCGGTTGATATGACTAAAATGAGTTGAGACAAAGTGAAAAAAACTGAAAGTTGATTCGGCGACTAACCCAAAGTAACCAAATCTATTAAAATTGGTTATAGCATATCGGATCCTGATCAAATGACTAAAATAAGTCGAGACAAAGTGAACCTAACCGAAAGTTGATTCGACGACTAACCCAATCTATTAAAATTGATTGTAACCTACCGGAACCTGTTGAAATGACTAAAATAAGTTAAGACAAAGTGAAACTATCTGAAACCCAAACTAACCAAATATATTAAAATTGATTATAACGTATCGGAACCGGTTCAAATGACTCAAGTAAGTTGAGACTAAGTGAAACTAACCGGAAGTTGATTAGATGACTAACCCAGGGTAACCAAATCTATTAAATTTGATTATAACCTAGCGGAACCGGTTGAATTCACTAAAATAAGTCGAGACAAAGTGAAACTAACTGAAAGTTGATTCGGCTACTAACCCATACTACCCAAATCTATTAAAATTGGTTATAGCATATCGGAACCTGATCAAAAGACTGAAATAAGTTGACTAAGTGAAACTAACAGAGAGTTGATTAGACGATTAACCAAAACTAACCAAATGTATAAAAATTGATTATAAAAACGTATCGAAACCGGTTCATATAAATAAAATGAGTTGGAACTTGAAAAGTATTTACTTCAATCACGTGTCCTGTGCTACTCGCGACGCGCGCGTCAGTATCCCATATTAAGCAAACAATCGAAATTAACTTTAATAAATCAAACAAGCGCATTGAGACGGGGGCGCTACACGCTTGACCAACCTTGCCTAACACTAAACTAAAATTAACCCCAACTAACAAATATAACCAAAAAAATAAAAATAAAAACATGTCACCGACGGGAGTCGAACCCGGGCCGTAGTATCACAAGCACAAAAGCTGAATCCGAAACGCAACTGCGCATGATTGTAAATAGTTATACCGCAGACGCTAGATGCTTGTATAGAAACGCAAGGAATATAAGGAAACAAAATACCTATAGTCAGCAAGAGAAATAATCATGCTCCTCAAATCCCCTTTTCGCCCATTAATATAGAGCAATGGATAATATCAATTCTTATCAGCTTAATATCACTATCGCTTTGCCTCGCTTTAATCAGTTATATAAAATAATAATTTCAGGAATAATAGATATTACATAGATAAATATTTTAAATTCAGCACAACACAACTATTGACTAACATAAAATTGTCAAACTGAGAAATGTACCATTTTAATTTAAAACCATATAGAATTAAAGAATTAATCTGGCAACACAGCATTGTCTACAAACCTCTCATGCGCCGTCTGCGTTATTTCAATAAAAACAAACCAATACATTGAAAGTCGGCAGAGAAAAGTAGTAGCAATTACAGCAGATTTGTACACAAGTTTTTAATTATTTTTTATTAAAAAAAGTTACGAGTAGCACAGTATACGTGATAGAAGTGACTACTTCGTTAGCGAGTCTTAACTTATTTTACTTTTTTGAGCCGGTTCCGGCACATTATAATCAATTTTAATGGATTTGCTTAGTTTTGGTTAGTCGTCTAATCAAATTTCAGTTAGTTTCACTTAGTCTCAACTTATTTTAGTCATTTGAGTCGGTTCCGATACGTTATAATCAACTTGAATAGATTTGGTTAGTTTGGGTTAGTCTCAACTTATTTTAGTCATTTGATGCGGTTCCGATACGCTATAACCAATTTTAATAGATTTGGTTACTTTGGGTTAGTCGCCGAATCAACTTTCAGTTAGTTTCACTTAGTCTCGTCTTATTATAGACATTTGAACTTTCGATACGTTATAATCAATTTTAATACATTTAGTTAGTCGTCTAATCAACATTCGGATACTTTGTCTCAACTTATTTTAGCCATTTGATCAGGTTTCGATATGCTCTAACCAATTTTATTAGATCTGGTTAGTTTGGGTTAGTTGCCGAATCAACTTTCAGTTAGTTTCACTTTGTCTTAACTTATTCTAGTCATTTGAGTCGGTTCCGATCGTTATAATCAATTTTAATAGATTTGGTTATTTTCGGTTAGTCATCGAATCAACTTCCGGTTAGTTTCACTTAATCTCAACTTATTTTAGACCTCTGAACCGGTTCCGATACGATATAATCAATTTTAATACATTTGATTAGATGGTTAGTTTTAGTTAGTCGTGTAATGAACTTTCGGTTAGTTTCACTTAGTCTCAACTTATTTTAGTCATTTGAGTCGGTTCCGATACGTTATAATCAATTTTAATAGATTTGGTTAGTTTGGGTTAGTCGTCGAATCAACTTTCGGTTAGTTTCACTTAATCTCACTTATTTTAATCATTTGAACCGGTTCCGATATGTTATAATCTAAGATTTGGTTAGTTTGGGTGAGTCTCGTAATTAAACAATACAAGTTGTACAGGGTGGCCCGTTTAAGAGGGGCCTATACCTTATCTCGAAAACTACGGGGGTTGAAAAAAAAAATTAAATACAAAAGTTGTTCCTAGTAAAATGATCTTTATTTTTTTTGTATTGTTTTAATGGTCACTTTTTTATATACAGGATGGTCAAAGAAAGTTACACTTTTTTAAACGAAACACCCTATATTTTATTACATTTTTGGATTCTACTTAAAATTCTAAGCATATTTGTTGTATGATGTTATACCTCTAGAGTTAGTTGTTTCACAGCTATAAACAGTTGAAAATCGGTACTTTGGCTACTTTTCACCTTGGTAGCAGGAAGACCATTAAAGATGGGAGTAAAATGAATTCCACATTCCTATCTTAACTTTCCAAGAGCTATCTGATGGTGCTAACTGATAGTACCTACAGAGGTACCAGATTTGGTACCCATGGTACCACCTGCCAATTAGTACCGTCAAATAGCTCTTGAAAAGTTAAGATAGGGATGTGAAATTAATTTTACTCCATCTCTAATGGTCTTCTTGCTACCAAGGTGAAAAGTAGTCAAAGTACCGATTTTCAACTGTTCATACCTGTGAAACTACTAACTCTAGAGGTATAACATCATACATCAAGTATGCTTAGAATTTTATGTAGAATCCAAAAATGTAATAAAATATAGGGTGTTTCATTTAAAAAAGTGTAACTTTCTTTGACCATCCTGTATATAAAAAAGTGACGATTAAAACAATACAAAAAAATAAAGATCATTTTACTAGGAACAACTTTTGTATTTAAATTTTTTTTCCAACCCCCGTAGTTTTCGAGATAAGGTATAGGCCCCTCTTAAACGGGCTACCCTGTACCTACTGGTATTTTTATCCATATCGTAGACAATATTTCGTTTATTATTTACTTATTTATTATAATACTAAGTAACTATTACACAGTAGTATCATTAATGAGCTATAAATGAGACAGATAATGTCGCTATACTCGACACGCCTAACAGATTCACCAAACGCGGAAAACACGGATACAATAATTCTTCTTATTTTATGATGCCATTGACTTCAAACATAGGAACCTTGATTAACACACTCTATTTTTATTTTTTGTATTATGGATAAGAAAAATCGAAATGAAAAACAAAACATTGGGTCGATTCAGTCATAAAATAAGACGAATTGTTTCCGCAATTGGTGAATCTGTTCGGCGCGTCGAGTATAGTTGTTCATAACAAATAAATAATTCAAACATTAATACGTAATCATAGTCATATCATCTATTCCTAATAGAATGCTCCCCGTATAAAAATAATCGAGCGGCAGTTTATATTGATCGTACACCGTAGCTGCACCCAATCGTTTACTGTACAGGGTGTCCCATTTTCGATGATATCACGGGGTATCTCACTTACGAGTAAAGATAGAGAGTTGCGGTTTCCGCAATACTGTGCTACTTTTTTGTGAAAAGAACGATGGTATAAACAAAATTCTCGTAGCCCGCATCTTTTCTGAGATACAGGGCGAAATTGAAAATAATGCATTTTGGGACCCCCCTCGTATCTCCGTTATCCTTTAACATATCGCAAAGCTAAAAACTTGCTCTTATATACTTTTTTACGTAGAACCCAGTGGCGTAGTCAGATTTTTGCTGTGAGCTGTCAATTTTAAGCTATAAATCAAACTTATGTTTTTTTAAATGGAACACCCTGTATATTTTTCTTTCGTTTGAATGGAAATTTTATAAGCTTTTTAAAAATAAGTATATAATACATGATATGTATTTTAAATAATAAGCCTAAAATTCATAATTTCACAAAATGTATCTCTATACGACACTCTTGATGAGTATAGTATAAGCATTATCTTTTAAACAACGTTATAAGTATTAGTAGGGAGAGATTATCAGAGCAATGGAATGATAAATTTTTTTATTGGCAAGACCTGTCAGTGGCAAAATTTATATTTTCTGTGTAATATTGTATTTTTTACGATTATTGAAAACGAAAATTATGAATATTTTGAAAAATATGATATGTTAGTCTGCTTTATACAGAGCAATAAAAACTCCCGTGAAGCTTCTCAACTATTATTCAATATGTTTGGTTGAATATTTATTTACATTTTCACTTATTTAGGTTTATTTTTTATTTAAGTATCATTTTAATTTATGGATATTCTGAAAGAAGACAACCTGGTCATTTAATGTTTTCAGGAATAAAGAGAACATGGAACATTTATCCGGCCCCTACCAAAAACGTATAATAAGGAAAATCGCGGTAAGGGCGGAGGCAACGTTCCTTGTTCTACCAATTTTTTTCTTTATTCCGGAAATCATTAAAAGATCAGGATGCCTTCTTTCGGGATATCTATAAATTAAAATGATACTTAAAAAAATAAACCCAAATAAGTCAAAAGGTGAATAAATATTCAAACAAACTTATTGAAATATAGCTGAGAAGCTTCACGAAAGTTTTCATTGCTCTGTATAAAGCAGACTAACATGTCATATTTTTCAAAATATTGATAATTTTCATTCTGAGCCATCGTAAAAAATACAATATTACCCAGAAAATATAAAATTTGCCACTGAAAGGTCTTGCCAATAAAAAATTACCATACCATTGTCCATTGTTCTTAATAGTCTCTGCCTGCTAATACTTATACCGTTGTTTAAAAGACAATGCTTATACTATACTCATCAAGAGTGTCGTATAGAGACACATTTTGTGAAATTATGGATTTTAGGCTTATTATTTAAAATACATATCATGTATTATATATTTTTATAAAGCTTATAAAATTTCCATTCAAATGAAAGAAAAATATACAGGGTGTTACATTAAAAAAATACAAGAGTGTCGTATCGAGACAAATTTTGTGAAATTATGAATTTTAGACTTAATATTTAAAATACATATAATGTATTAGATATTTTTATAAAACATAACTTTTCCAATCAAACGAAAGAAAGATATACAGGGTGTTCCGTTTAAAATAACATAAGTTTGATTTATAGCTAAAAATTGACAGCTAACAGCAAAAATCTGACCACCCCATTGAATTCTACGTCAAAAACTGTATAAAAGCAATTTTTTAGCTTTGCGATATGTTAAAGGATAACGAAGATACGAGGGGGGTCCCAAAATGCATTATTTTCAATTTCGCCCTGTATCTCACAAACGAAGCGGGCTTTGAAAATTTTGTTAATACCATCGTTCTTTTCACAAAAAAGTAACACAGTATTGCGGAAACCGCAACTCTCCATCTTTACTCGTAAGTGAGATACCCCGTAATATCATCGAAAATGGGACACCCTGTACAGTGGCCGAGTGTGTTCAAGGTCAACGGCAGTATTTTCCACGGCATGCTGGAGTGAGCGGACTTATTAGAATATCTATAGACGGTGCTTCGGTGGCTTGGAATCATATGCGTTATGACGGTTTCTAGAGCATATTTGTATGCCGACCACGTGTCCGAACGCCGTGGATTGGCCTGGCGAGAACAGATTCGCGCGTTGTTTGAAGGTGGTGCTGCATTTCTGTGCTCCTGATATCTTGGAAAAGTTTACACATAGAAATATACTTTTGTAGCTTGTTTTTTAGGGTGGTTTTTGAAAGTTACCTTTCAGATTGAGACTCCCGAGGGAACCCATCTTAAGGTGGCATAAGTTGCCGATAGAAAAGACTGATTTCTCTGTAAATTGTACCATGTTTGATGGGAATTTCCGGGTTGTAGCGCTGATTAGCGATGTTTGCAGTAAGCGGGGAGCCCGCTATCTGCCGCTCGAAGAACCTGCATGCGAGGGCATCGATGTACTCCATCTTTGCCCACGCATGCAGATCTTCTATCCTGGCCCGATCCCGGAGCGTTAATTAAAATGCAGCCCTCAAATAGTTGTTTTGTATGACTTGAAGTTTTCTTTTATGTGTCTTGGCAACAGAGCACCAGACTGGGGCGCCGTAAAGGAGGGCTGGCCGGATGATAGCTCTATAAAGTATTAACTTATTGCAAGGACTTAGAAACGACCTGGCAGTCACTAGGGTGTTCAACCCTTTTTTTATAATAGCGTTTTTTGCAATTACCGCTTCTATATGCTGTGAAAAGTTTAATTTATTGTCCAGGGTGATGCCTAGGTATTTAACCTTAGGTTTAGGCAGTATTGGGGTGTTATCTAGCATTAAAGGGATGACATTTATGTCTTTACGTTTTCTGGTAATTATAATAAGTTCTGTCTTAGAGCGGTTTAAAGAGATTTTCCACTTATCGTAGTAAGGGATGAGAGTATGCACATGTTCCTGGACATTATCCTTCGCCACCTCCGCTTGAGGATTGAGGGAGTAGATCGCTGTATCATCAGCGAATAGGGCTTTATGGGTGCTAGGACATCACGGGATATCTGCTATATAAAGATTGAATAATAGCGGCGATAATACAGTACCCTGGGGCACCCCCGCTAGCAGGTTCCTGCTGGCAGAGAGCTTAGTGCCAATTTTCGTAGAGAAGACTCGCCCGGCAAGGTATCACGCGATGAGTGCTGTCAAGTGCAACGGCATGTTGTAGATTGCCAATAACTTGTACAGCAACACATCGTGCCACACCCTGTCAAACGCCTTCTCAATATCCAGTAGCAAAAGGGCAGTAGACTGTTTATTGTTGAAGCCTTTATAAACATCGGACGCTATTTTCGCGGCCAGCATGACGGTACCATGCTGACCGCGAAAGCCGAATTGTTCTTGAGGGAGGAGTTGCAGCCCTTCGACTTCCCTAGTAACCCTCGGCAAGATTAGCCTTTCAGCCACCTTCCCGAGGGTGTTCAGTAGCGATATAGGCCTGTATGATGCAGGCTGTGTCAGGTCTTTCCCTGGTTTCGGGAAGTGTATTATGCATACGCTATTATCCAGGACGCAGGGAAACGTTGCAGCCGGATAACCGCGTTAATTATGTGCATGTACTGGACTATAGTTTTCTGGGGCAAGTTTTTCAGGACTGAGTTCGGAATACCATCCGGGCCGGGAGCTTTATTTCTCGGGATACGGCTGAGAGCTTTGCGGATTTCTGCCGGAGTGATTCTCAGCCTATCAAGCACTGTCAGGGGAATAGGGTATTTAGATTGTTTAAATGCATTCGCGGTTCGCGTTATGAGCTCCTGCTCTGGCAGAGTGTCGGGCGCCGCGCTATAGACGCTGCCCAGGTAGTCCGTGAAGGCCTCCGCTTTTTCAGCGTCGTCGCCGCATTCACGGCCTTGGTGCTTTATTACAGGCATTTGCGTCATACCTCCGCGGACTCGTCTGGCCAGTTTCCATAAGGAACCGTCATCCCTGCTTATCGTGTTAATATATGCAAGCCACGTTTGATTCCTGTGTTCGCGAATTTTTATCCTTATTTCCTCTGACAGTGCATTGATGCGAGCGGATCCCATTTGTGTCCGATTTTTCGGCCATCGCCGTCGAAATCGGTTTCTAAAAGTTATGAGATTCAGGATGTGATCAGGAAGTGATTCGGTGCTAGGGCGCGTAGTAACCCTAGTGCATAAAGCATCACGGATGCGCTGGATGTTTGACGTAAGAGTTTCCACCTCGTTTTCTAGCTCCTGGACAGTTGTCAGCTGCTCGGGAATCACAGTCGACTCATTCAGCTGCACCCGGAACACCTTCCAGTCAATATTCTTATAAAATGACGGTGTCATTAGACAAGGGGACCCTGGAGTATAAGCAAATTTTGACTGGAAGATGATCCGAGTTTAGCGCGTTAAGCTCTTGCAGCTGAGAAGTCCTGATCGTTCCCCGAGTGATGGCAATGTCCAGGAACGAGGCACCACGAAGATAAGTGGTATTAGGTGTTCTATGATAGGACATTTCCAGGTTATTATCGATTATTCCCTTAAACAATCTACCCCTGCTGTTGGTAACGCCGCCCCATTCGGCGTGCGAGGCATTGAAGCAGCCCCGTCTCCAGGGGTGAGGCGGCGAGGCAGCCGCCTCGGGCGGCCGATTTTTAGGGGCGGCCGTTTTTATTTTTTCTCTAAAGCTTTAATGTGGTTGTATGTAATACGGTAAACACTCTCGCAATGAATACCTATACATATTTATTTTTTTTACTGAAATGTTTAATCTAAAACAAAATTATGCAAATTGTTTACAAAGTTAATGCCGCCCTCGGCGGTGTTTTAACACGGCAGAAAATAATTTTCTAATGAACCTAAGTCTTGAACCTAATAAGGTTGGCTTAAGTTTTAATAAGTGAGGACACAAATAAGTAGTATCGTTATTTGGTATACACAGCTAAAACAGTGGAAGCCAGTGGGGTCAAGCTCTAGGGCGCCGCCCTCCCTACTTGGATAATTAAATATTTAAAGTAGTTTTTGATAAGGATTTTGTTAATGGTATCAGAAAAAAAGGGAAAAAGTATGTAACGAAACCTAATTTTTTTAATGAACTCTTTTTGCTAGGCGAATTTTTAATCCATAATTTTAGGCCGTTTGACCTTGAAAATTGTTGAAATTTTCGCCTATTCGCCGATAGCGAAGTGACCTGCGTATGAAGCAGGCCACGCTTCCTCCGCGTCGATCGGGCCTATCAAATCTCTCTATTCTGTAGTCGCTTACTCTTAGAGTAAAGTCCGGCGACAGATTCGTTTCTACGAGAAAAACAACCTGAAAATTGGATGCATGCAAAAAATTACGAAACTCGCCCAGCTTGTTTCTAATACCATTACAATTCCAGCATGCAATTTGGAGCATTTATATGTTGACTTTGGCATAATCAACTGAAAAAAAGCGAAGAGAGGCTTGTATAATCTCAGCCTCATCGCCCCTGCATGCTTCTAGCATATTATAATAGCAATCTAGCGCTAAATAAAGCTGGTCAAGGTTGACTAGATTATTGATTTTGGTGACAACATTATTCAAATTAGACATTATGTCTGCTATATTTAAGTTTGGGTTATTTGAATTATTTACATTAGCACGAACAGTACCACTAACCTTTTGCTGATGTACATTATTATTTGCATTATTAGGTGGTTGTTGTCGTTGTTTTCGGTTGCCTCGAATTGGGGGGAAGGCTTGTTGGTACTCTTCAAGTGGTCGTTGGCCATTGTTTAGGCCTTGGCCCGCTTGGCCGTCTCCTACACGTTGATTGGAGCCTCTCCAGGCCGGTTTGGCCGGGGGTGGCGGCGGGCGGTACGTTTGTTTTGGCTTGTCATTTGTAGTGTTGGTTTGAATAAGATTGATTTTGTAGACAAATACCGGGGTTGATTCGTCAATGGACCGGTGAGGGCCGTTGCAATTAACGCACTTTTGAAAGTCCGCGTTGCAGTCTATAATTTCGTGCGAGCCTGCGCATTTACTACACGCCACCCTCCGGTTGCAGTATGTTCTCGCATGCCCAAATTGCTGGCATCGTTTGCATTGGAGAAGTGGCTTGTTCGATCGTCGAATCTCCCAATTTACACGTACACTCATGATCGTTTTTACTTCTTGATTAAGGCGTTTGATGTTAATTAGTGCCGAGTACGACTAAGTACATCGGGATACGTGTTTTACGCATCTCGAATACATTCTTAGGGGTTATATCGTACTCGTCGCTGAGGGCTTCGATGATGTTTTGGGGTGAAATATCTCCGCCAAGGCCCCGCAGGACGAAGGCCCTTGTCTTCTCCTGCGACTCTGCGTATGAATGGTATTCTGTTTTTTACGAATCAAGTGTACGCTTAAGTGTGTGCAGGTCGTTTACGGTGTTACAATATACTATGACGGAGTTTTTAGTATATTTCAACTGATATTCCTTGATGTGCATGGCCTTCAGATCATCCCTAAGCTGGCGATGATCTGCCGGTCTGCCCTTTATGACCACAGGTGGTGGTGGTACTATTTTGGGCTTTGTTGGTCCTTTATTTGAATTTGGCGCGATTTTACGCCTAGCACCAGTCGAGGCGGACGTGGAGGCCACACTTATGGTATCCTCATCTTCGGTGTTTATGTCCTGGAGGGGTGTAAATTGGTTGCTGGTGGCTAGGGGTGGTTGGCTCATGTCGAGAGTAACCGTTCTGAAATTCTTTTTAAAAGGCAACTGTTTAAAAGGCGTCCTGAAGGGCTCTTTGTCGCTTTCGGGTAACAGGGTCGCAGTAATAGGAGGCGGTGGTGGTCCCATAATCTGGGAATCGCTCGAGGCCGCTGTTGTTAACGGCTTTTGCTCGCAAAAATTAGTCGTTTTTTGCATTATCGGTTTGTCACCTTGAGTGACCTTCGGTTTTTTGCCGCTTCAGCACCGACTTGATTTGTAGGGCTAGCCTTTTTCTTGCCCGTATCTATTTTAGCGGATACTCTATGTTTGATACCCAGGGGGTGGGTATCCCGCATATGTTGTCTAATTTTAGTTATCAACTTATAAAGGTCAGTTTGAGAAAGTTCGCTTACTTTTTTAAATTCAGCATAACTTCTGCATTTGTTTGCAATTTTCCTGATGGATGGGTCTGCGTACGTGTAGTCGGTGTTCGACTCCATTGAGACGTTGGACATTGTGTCCTCGTCCTCCGTGAGGTCCATAACTCTGACAAGAGCCGGGGTTCCGTCCCCGGAGGCTGAAAAATTACAGGAATTAAACCTTATGCGGCCTTTACTATGTGCAAAAAGCAGGCCAAGAACGATGAAAAGTGATCGATCGATCGTAGCGAGAAGAAAACCGCAGTACCAAGTTCTAGTGATACCAGCTAGTTCTTGTATGTTTCACGAACAAACCAAGACTCGAGAACAGTGGTATCTCACTGCAGAAGCAAATATTGAGAATCATAATAACTAGCTTTTTTTTGGACATGTACCGTGAACCCGTGCGTAAAATGCTTTATTTTTAACTCGGCCTAGTCTACATTTATATAACCCTTAGATTAGGTAAGAGTAAGGATACCGCGCATGACATTAAGCCAATGTCAGAGCGGCGGCCGTTATTTATGTGGCAAACACATCTATTGTTGTGGCGGTGCTATTTTGCAGTTATTTTGTGAGTTTTTGAACAAAGAGGTCTAAGATTCATAATGGTAAATTGTTCGGCATATGGTTGCAAGAGTCGAAATAAGAAGAAGGATCCTGGAATTTCGTTTCACAGGTAATTATTGTCTGCTGATCTTGTAGTTTATTTGCATATTTCTTGTTGTAATAATAATGCATAATGTACACATTGTGTTACCTCTGAGTATATCATGGTAGGGATGTTTATTTAATTATCGAGAGTAATTTGATACCCGATCTTGGATATTTTCAGTCATCAAATAATCAATAAAGCCATAAATCTTCTTCAAGGAGAGTCATTTAACAGAGGCGTAGGTAATATATTTTTCATACTCTACCTATAAAATGGCTATATTATTTTACGACTGAAATTTACTTTAACTTATTAATTAATATTTATTACTTATAATTTCAATTAATTTATTGAAGTTACCCAGTAATTTATGTGGCAGCTGGTAACAGGCTTTTTCCCATGTAATCTGTCCCCTTCTTTCCTTGTCGAAGATATAACCACTTTATACGCATAGCAAAATGTACAGAATGATATATGGGTTAAGAAAAGTTTGCCATTTCGTTTTGCAGACTCGATCACTTAGATAGGTCCCCATCATTGTCTTTATAAGAAAGGGTCCCCATGATATGGACATTAATATATATTAATATACAGTGTCTCTAAAAAAGCTGTACACAACAATAGCTAAACTCCTGAGACCCAAATATGAGGATCCAGCCCGATACGCCGTAGAAAAAAAAACATGAAATGAATCATATTTTCCAAAAATACGTCGACTGAGTAGAATCCTTCTGTTTAAAAATTGGAAAAAATATGTGATTTAATTTATTATATAAAAGGTCTACAAGACGATATCACAAATTTTTGAGGCGAAAATATGAGGATGTAGCTCAATTTGCCGTACTTCAAACGTTGATAGTTTCCGCAATACAGGGAATTTATTATTTTGAAATGAAATTTCTTAAGTATCGCGCATACCTGGAGAGTAAGCTCGAACGTGTTATGCGAATGCAATCGCAATAATACGACAAGATGATCGAAAGTAGGAAAATCCGGTCTGTTTATTAATTGGAGAAAATGCAATGTAGTTTGTATTTTGTAAGCTTAATGAGAGTTTTAAAGCATTCTAGCCAATTTTGAACGCGGTTAAATCATATGATAACTTTTTGTGTAGATTTATCCTATGTTCTACCCGTAAAAATCAGGGCTGTCATCAACTTATGAGCCAGCTGCAGCCTCAAATTCCATGTCCAAAAGGGAGTTTACATGTTATAATCAGGCTCATTATAGTGTCTTGTGGTACACCTGTTTTTATTATTTCTGAGGAGCCAATAAAATTGTCTGTTTTTGTGTATTGGTATCAGTTGTTATCGAGTCGGTTTTGGTCAAACGCCCTAGCCAGATCCATAAAGACAGCAATCGTTTTCACACTGTCATCTAGGCTTTTTATGAACACCAGCACTGATATCCTCAGTCTTCAGTGAAACTATACTGGTTACTAATTAGAACTTTGCTTACTTCGAAGAAATTAACAAGTCTGCAGAGACAACGTCTGCCTTTTAAGGTTTTTTCAAATATCTGCTAATTTATTAAAAAGGCTGATCGGTCGGTAGTTTTATATTTTATTGATAAGACTAGATTTATAAATGGGGATATAAAAGGGCCTTTAAACCATGACATTACTTTTGACAATTAAGTTTATAATGTATTTTAAGGGCAGTATTTGTGGGTGTATAATGTTTAATAGCTTGCTGGATATTACATCCATTCCAGGGGCACTGTTTGACTTCAAAGATGCAATATAGTTAATTTTACTAAACATAGAGGCGTTTGTTTTTTTTTTCTTAAAGTTAGTTGGTTGATAAAGCCGTTGTGGAGCTTTTATATGTTTTTCTAGTTCCATTTCCTGCAAATCATGCCATTATTGAGATAAATATTTGCAATAAAGTTAAAATAATAATAATAAATTTAACATGCTGTATTTCGGAACTATCAACTTCTTTATATTTTAGCCACAGGATTTTGTGCTAGCGTTTTGCAAGTATAAACCTTTTAGAGCCATCTTGTATATAATAAATTAAGCAACAGAGTTTTTCAAATTTTAAATGAAGCTAGGTAATATTCTAATAGAATATTCCAAAAAACCTTAGATTTGATTCTACTTAAGATATTCTTTTCAAATATGCTCGGTTGATGGTTGCTTTCGTTTAGCGTTGGCCGCACGGTTTTTTTTTGGATGGCTCCTATGGGAAGAATAAAATAATAATTTTTTATGCTATGAAACGATTTTGAAATATAGTTAAAGTTTGGTGGATTCTTCTACGGAAATAGTTTTGGCAGCATCGCATATTATTTTTTATTAAGGGTAAACATATGTCAGTTTTGTAAAAAAAGCATAGAGGAAGTATATATAAAATATATTTTAATCTTTAAAACGCTATTTAAATAATCTTATTTTTCGTTTTCTTTCTTCCTTTCGTTCCCTTTGTCCTCTTGTGTCTTAACACGTGTCCCTTTATACTATTTTTGTACTTTGTCTTGAATTTACAGAATTCGCATTGATAGAATGTATCTCCATTAGGCTTCTGGTGTATCTAGAAATAAAAAATTAAACCTAACAATTTAGGACCAAAAATTTAAACAACATATCCTATTTTAAAATTTCTCTGGGTATTGAAAATGGCTCCACCAATTTGGATGGGCTATAGGGATTTTCCTGGATATTGTTACATTTTTCTGTGAGTTGTGACAAAAGCACAACCTTAACTCTTTTAAAATAATAGTATCTTTATTCTTTATCACACTATACAATTAAACACAATAGACTAGTCTTATAACTTTACAACTATTAGATCTTTACAATTGAGAACTCAACTACAACACGCGTTCTGTCCGCTATTTATATCCAGTCTAAAATATATCGCGAATATTCCGGACGAAGTGAGGCCTCTATATTATTTTCGACCAGGGCCGCACACATCAGCAAAATACCACAGTTCCCTTCTCGGCCGGCGACGACTCATACGGGAAAACGTAGACGCGACAAGGCTAGTTCTATAGGGTAGCACAAAAACATTCGGATGGTCTTTAGCCATGACATTGCCTCCCTCTTAAACCTGATCGTCCCGATCAGCTACTCCAGGTTCGTGATATGAGTCTGTCGAGGTGGACAACTTCAGTCTGAATTCTATACACTACGTCATTAACTTTTTTGATGACTATATAGGGCCCTTCCCATACTGGCGTTAGCGTGGGACATCTTCCTTTGCGGATTATATAACCAGACTTTATCGTTCATCTGAAATCTTATAGAATTCGCTTTGAGATCATATCGTGTCTTCATTCGGTTACTGGCTTTCTCCGTGTTTTCTCTGACTAATTCATGAATGAATAGTAACTTTTTCATAATACCTGTCTGAAAACTATCATTTTCGACGTCTCTGTAGAGCAATGAAAGTAAGTCTTTCCGGTGCGCCCGCACGGGAAAAGTTTTCCCGTTCCCTAATTTTAAGTGCTAAATTTGCAGTTATTTGGTCACAAAATAAGCATAAAGTATAATAAATTGGGTTAAAATTATACAGCGATCAGGGTGACCACCTTTTCGCCGGATAAAAACCGGAGAAATTGTTTTGCCAGCGCATTCACCATTTTCACACATAGTTCACAAGAAATTATTTATTAAAATATGTATATCTATACGAAACAACGCAACGAGTAACGAATATTTTTTTAATCAAAAAACAACGTTTATTTTCTTTAATAAAATACCCTATTTTTGTAATATCTAAAACTTAACAAACTAACATAAAAAAGCTAAGTCTTGGTATTAAGACAATATTACACTCGTACATCTACTTAAATTTGAAAGTATATTTTTTATCGGTGCGACATTTCAGTAAATCTTTTTGTGCATCTTTTGCAAATACTCTGCAAGTTTCTGGCAGGAGAAATTATAGTTTCGTTTTGTGCACAATTCTATTTTAACTAATTCGACTCGCATTTTATTTCTTTCATCAGTCCAAAGTCCAGACATTATCGAAAATATTCGTTCTAAATATACATTGCTAATTGGAACTGGAAAAATTATTGAAATAATTTTCAACCCTCCCGGAAAATTACGGCACTTAAACAACTTTACCCATATTTCATCCAGACAGAAGTGAAAAATCTTCTTCTTGCAGTTTTCCTAATACCAGCGCCAGAGCAACAAAACGTTTAAAGCGGGGAATCACCAACGATGTTGCTAAGGCGGTCAAACCATTAATATTATTGGATAGTATTATCGACGAACGAAAACCGGAGATTTATCTGAAAAACCGGAGAACGGAGAACCGCTATGAAAATCCGGAGACTCCGGGTGAAAACCGGGGAGGTGGTCACCCTGACAGCGATGCAGCTTACAAAATTAATCTAGTACATTTTAGCGTCAATAGTCTAATTTTAAGTAAAATTATTGTATTTATTCTGACCTTACTTGTCACAAATACATCAAAACTAGCTGCCTATTCAATCACAATAATGCATATATACAAACACATTTCCATAGCAACGCTTGATAAATATTAGATACTTGTGTCTTGTAAGTTTGACGTTTGCTTATATTTTAATTCAAAATGTATTATGACATATTTTGGATACGTAAAATTATAATAATTTTATGGTTATGTTTTGATTTCAGAGAGGTATTATGAAAAATATCGTTCATTACACGTCCAGAAACAGCTTTTCCTGTGCTTGCACGACTTCCTCACACCAGAAACTGTCGTGCGCGCACCGGAAAAGCCTAGTTTCCGGACTGGTAATGAAATATATTATTCCTTAAGGGAGTCCGCGCAATCTTGAATTTCCATATCCTGGTTGTCTGGCGTTTCGAATAATAGGTCACAGGGCAAATGGAGTTCTTCCAAATAAAACCATGGCTGGTGTTAGTCCTGTCGTGTCATGGACTGCTGATCTATATGCCATCAAAAATAGTGGTATGTGTTGATCCCAATCTTTCTGATATTCATCTACGACTTTGACAAATGTTCTTCAATTGTCTTGCTAAACCTCTCAACCATGCCGTCTGTATAAGGCTGTAGTCCGTGTTTTATGGATGTTGAGTAAATCACAGACTTTCTGGAAAACCTTGGATTCGAAGTTGCGTCCTTGATGTGCGTGCAGCTCTAGCGGAACACCAAATCTGCTGAATATGCTATTCACAAGGACCTCGGCTATGGTAACAGCTTCTTGATTGGGGATCGCAAATACTTCAGGCCATACTGAAGTAGTCAATTGCCACTAAAATATACGTGTTAGCATTATTTGTTTCTGGAAAAGGACCAGCTACGTCAATGGCGATACGTTCAAACGATAGGCCCACATTATACTGTTTCATTTTCCCCCTAGATCTTGTTTTGGTTCCTTGACTTGCGGCACAGGTTGAGCAGTAGTTGACCCAGTAAAATCTGTCGCTGATCTTGTCAATCGTTTTGTTCACTCCGATATGAGCACCAGACATTCCATTATGAACTTCTTCCAGAACTTCCGATATCTTCCTTCTTGGTACCACTAACTGTGTCTTCACTACTTTTTCGTCGGCGCTTTCCCAGACTCGTTTATGAAATCCATTTTCCACTGCCAGGGAGTCCCACTGAGCCCACAGAGTTTTAAAAGTAAACATTTTAGTTGAAATCTCTCTCCAGCTTGGCCATGGTTGATGTTCTTCATTAGCTTTTAGCAGTAGTGCTTTTTCACCATCCTCAAGCTGATCTTTTTTAAGTTGCTCTGTGGTCCACTGCTGATCAACCCCAAACTTCATTTGCCTAATGGGAGTAATTCCTTCTCGTTGAACTATTCTTTGGCAATGGTTGCAATTATCCTCCCATGGTTTTATGGATAAAGCATCTGCATTATTATGCAATCTCGCTGCCCTGTGCTTAACCTTAAAGTTATATTGTTGTAACTTTTCAAGCCACCTGGCTACCTGTGCTCCAGGCTGTTTCACATCCAAAGCCATTTAAGTGCTGCATGATCAGTCCTGATTAGAAATTCTTGTCCATACAGATATTGATGGAAATGCTCAACAGACCGTACTACTATCCAAAAGCTCTTTTCGGGTTACACAGTAGTTACGTTCAGGTTTCGAAAGCGTTCGACTGTAGTATTCGATAACTCGTTTTTCTCCTGCTTGTACTTGCGATAAAACCGCTCCGATGCCGGTGTTGCTTGCATCCGTGTTGAACACAAACTTTCCTTTTTTGTTCCGGATATCCCAATATTAAACTAGAACATAAAACCGCTTTTAATTTCCTGAACGCAAAATAACAGTTATGAGCCCAGTTATAATTTACTCATTCTTCAGTGAGCTTATGTAGAGGTGCAGCAATATTTGCAAATCCTTCGACGAATCTTCTGTAATAAGTACAAAATCCAAGGGTGCTCCGCAGTTCGTGTTTGTCTCGAGGTCGAGGTCAATCTTTGATGGCAGTAATCTTTCTTTGGTTGGTTTGGGTTAGTTCCCTCCGATGACACGACATGCCCGATAAATTAAACCTTTTGTTGAAAAAGAGAATATTTCTTTGGATTCAGTAAGATCTGAGCATTTTTAATTTTCTAGTAAAAACTTCTTGCATGTTTTGTAGGTGTTGTTCGAAAGTTTTTCCCATTACCATTACATCATCGAAATAAACTAGGAATGTCTTCCAAGTAAGGCCTCGTAGACCAACTTCTATAAGACGCTCAAAAGTAGCGGGGGCATTGCATAGTCCGAAGGGCATAACTTTAAACTGATTTAAACCACTTCTGGTAGAGAAGGCAGTCTTTTCCTTATCCCGTTCGTCAATGCCTACTTACCAGTAGCCGCTCTTTAAATCGGGTGTTGAGAACCAATGAGAACCTGCTAGTGTCGTCAATGCTGGGAAGTGGATAGCTGTCCTTATTGGTGATGTCATTGAGCCTGCTATAGTCCACGCAGAATCTGGTAGTCCCCCCCTTGGTGACTAAGAGAATAGGAGATGACCATGGGTTTTCATCATTTAATAATTCCATCATCAAACATTTTATGTGGTAACTTCTTGCTGCTTCGTCACTGGTAACCTCCGAGGATGCTGCCGTATGGAGCGAGCACTTCAAGTGTCGATTTTATGTTTCATGATGTTCGTTCTTTCAGTATTGCTATTTTTCCTTTCAAAGGCTGTGCTCTGCTCTTTGATAAATTGTGTAGCTTTCTTCAGTTCTTCGGAAGACAGATGATGCCACGACTTCTGGAAATGTTCTAGGACTTCCGTAGGTGATGTTCAGGGTGTTGTTTTTGACCGTGTTTCGCAACTGGTTATCCACTGCACCGGCTCGCAAGTGGCTATTACATCTCCCTTATTGATTTTGATAGAATTAGATGAAATATTTGCTATTTTTATCGGTATTTCGCGTCTGTCTTGACAACTGCTTTGCCTACAAGGTGTTTGCAAGGCAACTCGTGGTGCTGGATAAGGCTGATGCAGCCTCCAAAATCCTTCTCCCATTTCTCAAAATTTATCTGCTTAGTATTTCCGCTTATTCTAACAGTACATACCGCCACTACTTTAGCCGGTATGTCATCTTGTGGTTTGGTAAGGATGAACTCTTCGGTGCCAGAAGGTTAAGTTTGTTGTCAAAAGAGAATCCATGTTGACGGATGAGATCCATCTCCAAAATAAATTCGCCTTCTATGTCGGCTACTTACACTGTGTTGTGTAATTTAATTCTTCCAAGTTGAAGTTCAATATCCATTTCTCCAAGTACTTCGGCTATCTCGGTAACCGTACGTAAAACTACATTCTTCGATATGGGCAGAACTTTTACTTTATTTACTCTGTTGGACCTTATCAAAGATACCGCCGCACCAGTGTCAACAGTAATTGGCATGGCTCTTCCGTTGATATTTCCTTTAATAGTTAAGACTGCCGGTGGCTTTTCTTAGGCTTTTTATGGAGACGATCCTGGGGGCTTTATATTCTTTAGCCAACGCCCGCCCCGCAATGTTGACTAATTAAAGTTTTCCTGATTTGAATTTGAGGTCCTAGCGTCTCTGGATGGAGATCTAGGCCGTAGTTGTACTCGGCAGTCTCTTTTGAAATGCCCAGTCCTGCCACATATATAGCCACTGATCTGAGGTATTTCGGTTACGTGGCCTATCTATAGTGGCTCCCGGAATCTCTCCATGGCCTGAAGAACTTCGGTTAATTTCTTTACAATTTCGCCCATCTCAGTTAATTCACAGCTGTTCGCCGGCTTTTCTTCCTGGACGGATACGGCCTTAATTTTGGCTTAGATTCTAGCACTCTACCCAAAGCATCACTGCTGGCTAGACGTAGCATTTTCTGGATCTCTGATACCATCCACAAAATATTGGGCAGCAAGTTCCTCTTGAAATTCTTCGGTTGCTCCCGGATAGGGCAACTGAATGAGACGTCTAACGACTGCCTCAAACTCTTGCAGGTTTTCACCAGGCTTCTGATGTCGGGACTCTAGTTGTGCCTGATACAGTTGTCTTCTGTGTTGGTCTCCAAATCGTCTCTCCAGGGTAGCTACAAGTATGCTATATTTTCCCTGTTGTCTGATGGGAATGGTCTGTAGTACTTCCAGGGCAGATCCACGAAGCTCTACCACTAATGATGTAGCCTTTCCTTCGTTATTCCAACCGTTGGCAACAGCAGCGGCTTCAGTTTGTCTTCTGTACATCGTCCAGGATGTTTGACCGTCATACGTCATACGGAGGTTTGATATTCTGTCCTGTGGCGAACACCCTCTCGGTGGGTCCTTGATTTTTTAGTCTGATAACATCTGCTTCTAGAGCCTTCATTTCTTTCTATACGTCTCCTACGTCTTTTTGTACACTCGCAACTTCTTTTTGTACATTTCCAACTTCTTTTTGTATGGTGTCTACTTCTTTTTCAAACTTCTCATTTTGTCTAATCCAAAATTTTCTGTAGTTTTCCTTGCTCGCCCACAATTACGTCCAGCATCCATTTCTGAAGCTGATCCTGTTTTATTTGCCTTTTATCCTCTTGGCCTTGTAAAATTGTCTGAAGTATGTCCTGTTCTGCTTGCCTTTTGTCTTCTTGATCTTGTAAAATTTTCTGAGGCCTGTCCTGTTTTGTTTGTCTTTTACGTTCGTCCTCTTCCCGATCCTCCGTTTGCCTTCTATGATCATCCTTTTCTGGATCCGCTTGCCTTTTATCTTCTTGATTTACTCCGGACGAAGCGAGGGTCTCTATATTATTCTCGACCAGGGTTGCACGCATCGCGAGAATTCCACAGTTCCTAAACCTTCGCGGCCGGCGATGACTCATACGAATTAATGTAGATGCGACAATGCTAGTTCTATAGGGTAGCACAAAACATTCGGATGGTTGTTAGCCGTTACAATATTTATTTTGGTGTCTATGTAATAGGTGCTATAAGTAATAACGAGTTAGTTTTTCGATGCGGATTTCAGTATCGCGTGTTGGAAAATTTGATAAATTGTTCAATAGGTACCAATAACGGTAAAAAACATTTGTAATTAAGGTGAAATGAAATTACTTTGAGAAGAATTGTGGAGGGGCGGTGTCCCAAAGTCCTCCGTTGCGAGCCACCACGATTTTGTAATCGTAACGTAACTTTATTATTATGGTGTAACCGTTGGAATTAATAAATAAATATATAATTCAAGGGAATAATCCAGTAGTTATGACTGCATATTTCCACTAAAATGTATAGACATTAATGAATTATTGACAGTGAACCACCCAGACAAAGTTTTTTGAAAGATAAATATATAAAATAATGAGAAACATATACCTTCATGTGTTGCTTGAGATTTCCTCGATTATCAGTCAAGAAGTAGCAGTTGGGACACTTTAGTCTCTCTCTTGCAGAGGACTTGTCAAACACTTGTTCAGGTTTGAATATAAAATCTGTGCATGGTATACGTTTTTTATATTCTATTCTGTAACTAAGTAATTTTATTTATTAGACCCTTCAAAAATGTAATAATTAAACTGTCTAAGTATGTATTCGAAAAGCGTTGAGAGTTAATAAACATAAAAAAGTTAATTCAAAGAAATTAAATATATATTTTGAAGCAGATTATTGGTAGCAGAGGCGTGGCTAACCCAAACAAAAGCATCGTCTTTGTAGATTACATAAACAAGGATAAAACTTCTATACCTGCTGCCTTTAACAAGTAGATTATTACAGGTACAGTTATTTCTGCAAAATGTATTTACACTTTGTAAAAAGCTGCTTATACTCTTAAAGCACTTTTAAAATATATGCTGAAGATTGGATCTAATGAAACATTTGTAATTACATGTGTCAGTTTCATATAGAATGTATAATTTTGCTAAAAAATATGTTGCAAACTTAAGAAAGTATTTTGTTAAACAATATTTTTAAATGTTTTAATTTTACAACTTTATTGAATTCAATATGTGCTTTAGTAAAACAAATACTTGGTACTTAGTACAGGGCTGTCATTCAGATTTTGAGCCCGCATAAATATATTTGCAAGATGATTTCAATGATATAAAAATATTAAGTTACAACTTTATAGAAAAGGTATTAAGGTATGACGAGAAAAAGCGAAGCAAGCAATTTCAAGAAATCATTCTATAGAAGCAGTTGCGAATTAGCTGATTTTCCACAGAATTCTACAGAATACATAAATATTACATAAATAATTTACTGAAAAATATGCAGATGGACCTCAAAATATAAATAATGTATTTTCACAGTAACAGAATTGCGAAACTCTTTCTTACCCAGGACTAAGTCCAGATTGGCCATTTTTTAAATCAGTATTAGTGATTTTATCCCTTATACTAAATTCATTACATTTTACATTTTTAGCACCATCAGAGTTAAATCCTGGTTCAGTTTTAATGGTAGTTTTATCCCAGTTGGGATAGTTTACCCTAAAATCAACATAAACATAATGTACATCTTTAGGGCAACTGCATGCCAATTAGTTAAGTACAGATAAATTAATCAGTATTTTGAAAATATCACAAATCTATTAATGTCAAACTAGCATCGACATCTTCAAAACACTGATTCATTTTATGAGTTCTTAAAGTGATTAAGTGAAGTTTAAAGTAGCATTAGTGATTAGTTACTGCTAAACTAATCAGTGTTTTGAATATCATACATTTATTAATGACTCTATTAGACCTTCTACTTTTTCAAGGGCCACTACTTTGAATGTAGATTAGACACTTTAATGGCTCATTAAATTATTCAGTATTTTGTGTTTTGAATGTGTTCAAACAGAAAGTAGGAATTATGAATAAATATTGCATAATTTTTTATATATTATATTTTTGCATTTCTGCATCTCCTGAGTTCACTTGGTAACAAATTATAGACTTTCGATCCCAACTATGTTAGGGTTTGGAACCTTCGGCAACATGCACTAAAACAGAGATTTATCCACAATACCAAAACAGAATTTTTGCACTCGACGCGCGTTTCGCTAACCATGTTAGCATCATCAGGAGATGATTAAGACTTAATCATCATAACATGGTTAGCGAAACGCACGTCGAGTGCAAAAATTCTGTTTCGGTATTGTGGATAAAGCTCTGTTTTAGTTTCGATCTCAAATAGTTTGCATATCTCAAATTAAGCCTCTCGTGACTGAGAGGAAGATGTAACTGATAATTTTTCTTTTGCATATTTGTGGTTGAATGTCTCCATGTTTGTGCATAAAATAGCAAATTGTTAACATAATAATATACATGATACTAATATTTGAAATTTTGGGAATAAAAAGCATATGTCGGATAATTTTTTTTTTAAGATTATTTTTAAGAAATATTTTTGAATTATGTTTAATATGTCTAAGCCGTTATACCAGGATTTCATATCTAATAATTGATTACACAAATTCCTTATAAACTGTAATGCCATTACATAGATGCATGATATGGTTGACCATGGAACCCTCGATGGAACCATACATGGGAATAACTATTTCCAGTAACATAATTGTTTGTTAACATGTTGTTTATCGCCTTCAAAAGTGAAACTGACAACTAGAAATAACAGTCCCTTGTACCTTGTACCATTTTCTAGTTGGTTGGAACAAACCTATTCAAAACACTGATTAGTTTAGCAGTGACTAATCGGAGGTCAAAGTAGTGCCCCTTCATATTTGTATTAGACCTTCTATTGTTTAAAGTATTAGGGGCAACTATTTTGAACATTGACTATAGTCAAAACCGATCTTATCGTGCGGGTCCAAAGGTCATAATTTTCAGTAAAAACTTCATTTGTGGCAGATTTTGCGTGTAAAATCTGTCAAAAGAATGACATTTAATGAAAACTGTGACCTTTGGACCCGCGCGATAAGACCGCTTTTGACTATAGTCACTTTAATGGCTGGTTAAATTGATCAGTGTTTTGTAATGTGTCAATGTCATTAATAGATATACCTATTATTATGATATCAAAATACCGATAAATTCAGCACTGACTAATTGGAGTTTTATGTAGTGATTCTTAGAAATAAGAATCCAGATACTATAATGAACCTATTAGGCTTGCCAATCAAATTTGCCCTTTCCGGCTAAATTTCTACTTAGATACATTTACTCAGGGGGTGAGTGTCATCTTTGCTATGCAGGATATATTACGAGGGGCGATTCACTTCTCCCAATACTGTCACAAACTCTCTCGCAATCGCCGAAATCACTATCGCAATCATTCGCAATCAACGCAATCACTTCGCAATCATCGCAATCGCTTCGCAATCCCCCGAAATCGATTCGCAATCCACGCAATCCTTCGCAATCCTATCGCAATCCATTCGCAATCGCTCATAATCCACAAAAATGTTCGTTAAAATAGATGATATAAAGTACCAAAGGAGCGGCTACGTGCTAACTGGGTATAGTATTTGTCATAAACACGTATTTTTCTCGGTATTTTTATGGTACGCGTTTGTTGACAACAATTGAATTCATTGTCGTCAATAATACAGGGTGTTATTTAAGTACGTAGCCAAACCTCAGGAGGTAATTCCTGGAGGTAATACACTACCGTTTTTTTTCTTAAACTTGAACACTCTGTATTTTGGAAACAATGCATTTCCGGACCTATGTTTATATAAACTTTTCGTCCTAAAATCACTCAAAGAGTGAACTTTGGCCGCGTACTTAAATAACATCCTGTATAATACCAGTTCGTATACAGAGTATCCCTTATACACTGCTAGCTATCTGACATGAACTATACTGAACTGGCATTGGAGTGGGAAATCTATACAGGGTGAAACAACAAATTTGCTTCTCACCATTAGGATCTCGGAAACCATAAGAGATACGAATTCTGTTATATGGGGGCAAAGTTGCGCAATTTAGGGGTCATCGATATGTCGTTGAGAAATTTAGAAAATTCCGACTATTTCCGGAGATATTCGTAGTAAACCGAAAAGCAGCTATTTCATTTTTATTTTTCCTGACTTTATTTGAAGATATAATATAACACGAATTTAACATTATTATTTGTTTATAAGATTGTAGTATCAATTTTTAATCTGACGTTTCGTGTCCTGGCTCCCACCATCAACTTCATTTCTTTAAATACGGACCTGGATTTTCTATTTAATTTTTTAGAAGCTTTTGTTCTCCCAAACCAACGATGTCTCACACTTACTAATAAATCAACAAATCTAGATTTTTTCCATAAGAAATAATGTGTTAGACAGAGATAGGGCTATCTCGAGGGCAATCTTTTCTGACTCGATTTCACTTATGAGAATATTTGGTTTTGGGAAACCAAAGGCTTCTAAAAATTAAATAAAAAACACAGGTCCGTATTTAAAAAAAAAAGTTGATGGTGGGGACCTGGACACGAAACGCCAGATTTCAAATATGATACTACCGTCTTGTAAAGGAAAAACAAAAGGGCAACAATAATGTTAAATTCATTTTATATTATCTCTTTAAATAAAGTCAAAACTAAATTAAAATAAAATAGCTGATTTTCGGTTTATTACGAATATCATTGGAGGTAGTCGGAATTCTGTAAAATTCCCAACGGCATATCAATGACTTTTAAATTGCGCAACTTTGTCCCGATTTAACATACTTCGTATCTCTTATGGCTTTCGAGATCCTGATGGTGAGAAAATAGTTTGTTTCACTCTGTATGACAGAAAAAATTAATTTGACGTTCCATTTAAAATTGGGATGATGGTAGAGAAAAATCGGAATGAGTGGCAACACTGCCGATATCATTTTGAAACCAGGAACTTCCGAATCCGAAGGATTTAATTTTGTCGCAAAAGAATTTGTGGTTTCCAAATAAAACAGGGGTTTCCAAACTTATGCCGCACTCTGTATGTGTTCTACTGCTACATAAATAAATCTGACGTATATTTAGTAAGACATTAATTTTTTACTCCCACTCGACTTTCCACTGACACACTCCTGTATGAGAAATTCCACCACTATCAGTTTTAAATTTTTAATTAAGTAAACGATATTGTTGCGAGAAAAACCTACATATCGATTTTTATAAAGATATCTGAAATACATAATTTAAACTCAGTTTTAAAGATCATAGATAAAAATTATAATATGGCCTCCAAAATATTTTTTATATGTACCGAACCGAGGTATGAACACAGAAGCGCAAATGCTTAAAAATAGTTTTTATTTAATATCCTTAATATCTTAACTATGAATATGAATCCGAGTATGAATCTCGGCATGAATCAAGATATAGAAGGGCAAACGGTAAACGAGGAAGACAGACAAGATATTGACAATGAAAATAATGCATTTGAGGATTTATAAGGTATTACCTCGGGTATTACTAAGTTAAATATTAAGGAGCAAAAAGGAACAAAAGGAAGATCGTTCTTTTCTAGGTGTTAAAGTCAACAAAGAAATGCTAGTAATGAAATCCACTCGTTTATTGGCTCTTTTCTAACAAGCTAGGAAGACTTTCAAGCGAATGGGGAGGTTCCTTGAAAAACAAAAATATAAGAAGTAAAAGGAAGATAAAATATCAACAAAGGCTGTATTGATGTACGTTTGGAAAATTATTATGCAGTATGTTATTTACGGACATGGTACATTGGTAGAGTTGTAGAGGATGGATTGATAAGAGCTCCAACAAAATTAAATTCCTTAAAGTCGTCCCTCGACACCTATTTGGCCAAAAGAGAAAAATGAAGACATTCAAATAGTGGAAAATAAGTTCACATTTTATGAGCCAATACCACTATTGAAAAATGAGCATTTTTTTATCTAAAACGGCATCAAAAATTAGAAATGGAACAGAAATTTAAGGCTGCAAAAATAACTTCAAAGATTATTTGTAATTAAATGCACAAGTTCTTATTTCTGATTTTGGCTGTTTTTCTGACCTGCTATTTTTGAACTAGACCATTTTAAAGTTAATTTATTGACATTAATTTTGCGTATTGGGGTCATACTTACCTATGTTTTTTTGGATTTTTTGATATGAATTTTTTTAATATTTGTATCTATTTTGCATTAAAGCACAGTCTAATCCAAATAAGCTATGTTTTTTTCTGTTTATCTTATAATAAATTTGAAACAAACAGCTGAGCATCAAAAAGCAGTGAAATAAAACACCCTGTATACCGGGTGACCGCGAGATTACTAACCAGGCGTTTAGTGATTTTTAAATGAAACACCGGACAAATTTTTGCGGTATATTAACTATTAAACTACTAAAACTTTCACTTTCAGTTTACCTGTAGGTAATCCGGAAATGTTTAAATTTGACACTTAACCAGCATCCACTTAAATAATTTTAGTAGCACGTCCTGTATCCGAAACTATCATAGATAGGTATAGGGAGAGTTACATGACTTAGATTTTGATGAATAGGTAAAATTGAAAATAGCAAAAATATACAGGTTGTTCCATTTAAAATACCTAACACAGTTTCCATTACGTCGGGTATGATCAGAAGTGATTAATTACTGTTTTTACGCCTACTTTTTTTCCTCATAGCCGTTCCTGTAAGCTCCCTAAATCTCAAAATATATATTTCTAATGACGTTAAAAACGCCTGATCAGTGGTCAGTATAATCTCGAGGTCACCCGGTATACTTGGATAATTTTTGAACCAAAACATTCAAGAGATTTCCAAAAGGCCACAAATAAGCTATTTCATTTTGATGTTACCTAAAATTATCCAGTTCACAAAGTTGTCATAAACATGAATCCATTGCCAGAACCATGTCTCTGTGCTCATTGATTTGATTCATAATAATTAACAAAATATAATAGATAAACTACCCTAGAACTTTTGTATTTCTTTTTTAATTTTTAGGATAGCTTTTAATTGGGGCTCAAAATTTGAACGTGGTTGATAATGTAAAATATTTTATCTCTATTGATGATTTTTGTTTAATCAAAGTCCATGTTTTAACAATTCTAATTTCTATATTTTCATATTAAAGAATATTTCTAGTTTCCAAACCTACCTATAGTTCCCTAAACCCGAGCGTAAAACTAAGTATACGTTTTGCAATTTGCAAGATATTTTAAAAGAACATGAAAACGCTTTCGCAATCTTTAGAAATCCCTCGCACTCCTTGTAAGTCTTTCGCAATCCTTTGGGAGTCTTTCGCAATCCTTGGGAGTCCTTCGCAATCCTTGGAATTCTCTCGCAATCTTATACACAAACTCGCAATCTGTCACAATCCCTCGCAATCTTTCGAAATCCCTCGCAATCTTTCGAAATCCCTCGCAATCTTTCGAAATCCCTCGCAATCCCTTACTTTTCGCAATCTTGTCACAAATTTTACCCTAGTGACTACCCCCTCGATATATTAGGTATATTTGGAGTTAATACAAAAATAGAGAAATAGGTATCAAAACAAAACTTATGTATCTTTTGAAACTAGATTTTAGCAATATTTACATTTAATAAAAGTACCCACATTTGCATTGCCCCATTATTTATAATCCAAACTCTAGCAAAATATAAAAGGATAGGTAATAAGTAAGTATACTGATTTCTTAAGTCACACAAATACAAATACCTTAAGATATCTCACATAAAATGTTTATTATTACCCAAATATACTATGAAAACAATTAACTGTTGCATCTAAGGGCTGTCGTGTACAGTTACCAGCATTATCTGTCTCTATGTGAAGGTAGTCCTTAACATTATTAGGTGTGTCATCACTGGGAGGTTCTATTTTAATGCTTACACATTCAATATAGTTCATATCGTGAAATTCAGACAGGTTTGGCCTTTGACTCCGTTATCACACTATCCCATACAACTAGAACATAAATTAACTTCTCTAGTAGGTATTAAATAAAATGTCTTTAAAATATCAGTAATTCCACAGTGTTCCTGCATTATTAAACATCAACAACCACTAAACATAGTTTCAGTTTTAAGTAAAGTTAAACAACTGTTGGCTATTTCCGAACATTTAATATTTAACAAAATACAAGTAAATATTATTTTATTTGTAAACATCTAAACAGATGTTACCCACGATACAATTTACAACTAGTGGCTAGGTCGTGCCGGTCTAAAATCGTTCCCGACACAATTGTGTAAAGGCATTGTCTTTATATAAACAAAGGTAAAGGTGTTATGGAACAGCCTTTTCATGTACCTAATAGAACCTGTTCCTATTCCCAACACAAACCTATTACTAAAACCTGTTCCCGCTCCAGACTAATCTTTCTCAAAATCAGCGTCAGCGATTCACATGTTCTCATGGTCGGCTGTCGCCGGACAATATATTAATATTTTCATGATGAATATTTATTTTCCTGACAGTAACTAGGATTACTGATTAGTACCTAAAACCGAGGAGTATTATATTTTATTTCTTGTTACCTTTATTTTTAAGTAAGAAGTAGGTATTTTTTACATTTATTTTATTTATTATGTAGTTCTTTTTTGTTATTGCATGCTATTGAAAAATATTTGAATTATTATTACACTCACCACTAATTCGACTAATTTAAAAAAATGCATTTAACGCAATAGCTGTCTCGATAATAGTAGCTAACGAGAACGACATCGATTTAAGAAATTACGTACCTATTACCGTTCCATTCCCTCTTTGTCCCCGACAACTTGCATAGATTCCACGTTCCACGAAATAAGACATACGTGACGGTGTCAGCGCACTCGGAACAGGTTATCCTAATATTTGGTATTGGGTATACGGAACAGGCAGGTGACACCTGTTCCAAAAGAACAGGTCCAGTTCCAGTGTAACAGGCCTACGATTGTGTTATGGATTCGAGGAAACACATGCAAACTGCTGTCTGTATATTTCGTAAAAAGTGCATCCAAAGGACAAGCACGTATTACAATTAGTAATATTTCACCTTTCGCATGGCCCTCCGCTCGCTACGGGGGCTCAAGAAGAGGAAACTATCCAGGGGCTAACCCAAACGTAACCCAAGACATACCTAAACCTAAAATCAAGAAAAAAATTGTTTGCTAACCAAAACTAACCCAAGACATACCCAAAATCAAGAAAAAAACTGTTTAGAAACTTAACTGTAAAAAAAAATAAAAAAAATGCAACGGGGTTTGACCCGAGCCGCCGATAGCCACATAATTGAGACCCAACCATCTAAACCTCTAGCCCACGACGGCTTATGCTACAAATTGATTGCATCTTGCATCACGAAGACATTGCACGAATACAATCGCTCGAGTCAACGTCACAATTAGCGGCTAGGTCGCGCCGGTCTAGAATCGTTCCCGATGACGAAATACTGCGTGCGACGCCTCCCTCTCTCTCTTACGACTCCAGCGCCATCTAGTGTATGTGGCGATGACTCGAGCGATGGTATTCGAGCTATGTCTTCGTGATGCAATCAATTTGCAGTATAAGCCGTGGTGGTCTAGAGGTTTAGATCGTTGGGTCTCAATTTTGTGGCTATCGGCGGCGGCCGGTGGCCGGCGGCTCGGGTTCGAACCCCTTTTTTTTTTTTTTTCACGGTTGTTTCTAACCAGGTTTTTCCTGAATTTGGGTTAGTTTTGGTTAGCAAACAGTTTTTTTCTTGATTTTGGCTATGTCTAGTATGTCTTGGGTTAGACCCTGGTTAGTTTCCTTTTCTTGAGCCCCCGTAGCGAGCGGAGGGCCATACGAAAAGTGAAATATTACTTATTCTAATACGTGCCCGTACTTTGAATGCACTTTTTACGAGATATACAGCAGCTTGCATGTGTTTCCTCGAATACACAACACAATCGTATAGGGAACGATTCTAGACCGGCACGACCTAGTGACTAGTAACACCACATACACTAGATGGCGCTGGAGTCGTAAGAGAAAGAGGGAGGCGTTGCACGCAGTTTCGTGATCTGGAACCATTTTAGACCGGCGCGACCTAGCCGCTAAACAATTAACGTTTTTTTTATGGCAGTGGCACACACACTAAAGGGGGGTCCTATGGCGCTCGACGTGCGGTGTGTGTGCGAAGATGTTGATTGACACGGTTCTTGAATATTTGTAGGTTGTAATTAGTGGGAAACAGATGTCCTGGAAGTGAGTTCCACAGTGATGCAGTCAAGCGCGGATTTACAGGGGGGGTAATTACCCCCCCCCCCCCCCATAAACAAATATCGACTGTCACAGGGAAAATTATGATTCTGGCGACACATACATTGAGCCCATTTTGTCTAGAAAAGTTTTGGCAACAACCGTGATAAACGCATTAAAAAAATATCCATTTGATCTAAACAAATGTGTAGGCATTGGTACTGACGGATGCAGTGTTATGCTTAGAGAGCAAAAAGCAGCAGTAGTAGAATTAAAAAAAGTTCATGTAATTGCTCTTAAATCCCCTTGCTATAATCATGCGTTAAATTTATCAATTTCAAAAACTAGTAAAGTGCAAATTGTACGCAACTCTATGGGTACAATAAGTCATTTCATTTTTTAGTACGTCTTCTAAAAGAATTAGCGTTTTGAGAAAATATAGCTCATCTAATTTAATAAAACTTTGCGAGACTAGATAGGTGGAGCGCCATGAGTCGATCTTCAGATTTTGTTCATCTATTTCTAATTGGCAAGATTCTGATTCATCAAGCAAAGCAGAACGTTTATACAAATCTCTATTCGATTCACAGTTTTTGTTTAGTATTTTTTCTTTATCAGAGGTACTATCATATACCGCAAATTTAGGCAAAGTATTACAAACCACTTCAATAGATAGTTACTGCAACAAATATGATATATCAAGTTTTAGAGTTATTGGAAAATAAACGAAAACATGTAGATGAAAGCTTTAGTGCTATCTATACACAAGTGTATTCGCTACATGAAAAATTAGAACTAGATATGTCTATCCAACGTATTTGCTCTACACAAATCAATAGGGCAAATATACCAACAAGAGATTCAAAAGATTATTTTAGAATTACTGTATATTATTCATGACTTAAAATTTCGGTTTGATGAAGATTTAATGAAAATTTTGAATTTAAACGTTGTGTTACCACCAATATTTTCCAAACTAAATCGTGACGAACTAGACTCGTCTATAAAAAAATTAGCGAAATATTTAGTATCTCTAAGATTCGAAGACTCTGATGACGCAATGATTGAGATGAAAATAAAATAGGAAATGGATTTGTGGCAAAATCATTTTGTTAGTAAAACTCAAAAAGACGATTTATCATTCCACTTTCTGTACCTTTATTGTAGGGAGGATTTTTAGTTTTTTTTACCCCCTCCCCCCCCCATAACTCAGTGCTAAATCCGCCCTTGGATGCAGTGCGCCAGACAAAGGAGTTCTGGTAAAGCGATGTTCTAGGTGTTTCTAGTTGTACGACGAACTGGTGCGCTCCTGCCGTCCGTCGGGACTGTCTGACAGGAGTTGCCAGGGGCGGGATTATGCGGGCCAAATCCTGGGAACATCTGCCGTGAAAGTATCTGTAAAACAGAGACAACTCGGCCACATGTCTGCGATGTTCCAGACTATCCAGATTCCGGGTCAACTCCGGATCGCCGACGAGACGCACAGCCCTCTTCTGAATGGAATCCAGCAGCTTTAGGGTAACTTTGGTGCGGCATCCCAGATATGTGAGCAATATTCTAAGCACGGTCTTATTTGCGCTTTGTACAGCAAGAGCAACTGCTGCGGTGTATAGAGTTTTTTGTTGCGAAATAGCGCACCAAGCTTCTGGGAGGCTGATTTTGCGATGTTAGCAACATGGTCATGCCATGACATATTGCTGTTGACCGAGACACCCAGAAGCCCGATTGACGAGGATGAAGGAATGGTCGATCCTGCCATAATGATGTCAGGGCCCGCTGTATTGGCCATCTTAGTAAACGTTGCTGCTTGGGTCTTTGCTGCATTGAACTGGACCAAATTTCGGTCGCCCCAAGTTTGAACGTTCTCCAGGTCTTGATTAATTGCTGTAATCTGCTCCTGTCTGCGGTGATGAGTCTCAGTCGCTGGTAAGGGTTTTTCTGATCTAAAGTGGGAGACAAGGGTACTGTCATCTGCAAAACTGTAAACAGGATTATTCGTTTCGATCAGCAGGTCATTAATATAGATGAGGAACAGAGTTGGTGAAAGTATTGCGCCCTGAGGCACGCCCGCGTTGATGGTGAATGTGTCCGAGATGTGTCCATCGACTGCAACGTGTAGGGATCGGTTCTCAAGGAAACTGGCCAGCCAGCTGCAGAGAGGCGGGCAGTCCCAAGGACGGCAGTTTGTTGAGCAGTCCGTCATGCAAAACTCTGTCGAATGCCTTTGAAATATCCAACGCAATCGCTCGAGACTCTCCGTAGTTTTCAATTGCCCTACTCCATATATGAGTGACATAGGCCAATATATCTCCTGTCGATCTCTCTTTGCGAAAGCCGTATTGATTATCGCTGATTATTCTGTTGCTCTCGAGGTACTTGAGTAGTTGCTGGTTGACTACATGTTCCATGACTTTGGAGATTATTGGAAGCAAGGCAATTGGGCGATAGTTTGAGGGCGTGGTTTTCTTGCCTTTTTTTGGAACAGGTTGCACTCGAGCGACTTTCCAAGAGGATGGGTAAATCCCTTTTCTGTAAGACGTTAATTATTTGTGTTATTATTTGCCCGCATTGCAAGACTAGACTTAGTTATTTAAAGTGAAATAATTGAAAAACTGCTAGCCCAAACTATATATTTTTAAAAAGCGAAAACTAAGTAGGTTTTAAAACTATAATAATATATAGGACATTCTGTTAAAAAAATCTACATTTTCTTGTTTTCACAGTCATTTGTTTTTTTGCTTAGTTTCTTTAAAATTTTCGGGAAAAATCTTAAAACTTTTACTTGAACTTTTATTTTATTTATCCTGATAACATTTTGATTCTCTGTAACTTTTTTGACTTTAAAGATATCAAGGTAAACAAAAAAGCAAAATGCAGGATAGATAGCCAAGTTTTTTCTAAGTTACATATAAAACAAAACACTACTAACCATTTTCTGACATATAAACCAAATCTATATTTTTTTAAATGGAGCACTCTGTATATTACTAAATTTTTGGACTCTCTAGAGAAATCTAAACACATTTCGTATATAATATCTTTGGGTGTTTACGAAATATTGACAATTGAAAGTCGGGCATTTTGACATTTTGACAGGTTTTAAAATCTAAACCGCACGAGAGCAAAGAAAACGGTTTGCACATTCCTATCTTAGATTTTCATGAGCTATCGAATGACAATAACTTTGAATTTAACCCGCGGATATAATTAACCGGAACTTTTAAACCTCCAGTCAAATTCAAAGTCACTGTCATTCGATAGCTTATGAAAACCTAAGATAGAAATGTGCAAACCGTTTTCTTTGATCTCGTGCGGTTTAGATTTTAGAGCCTGTCAAAGTGTCAAAATGCCCGACTTTCAACTGTCAATATTTGGTAAACAGCTAAAGCTAGGTATAGGATATTATACACAAAATATGTTTAGATGTAAGTAGTTATACACAGGATGTTCTATTTAAAAAATATATAGAGTAGGCTTATATGTCAGAAAATTGTTAGTGTTTTGTTTTATATGTAACTTAGAGAGCCAAATTTTTTTCAACCCTAGATCTGAAAGCAGGTTTTCACCAGATTCCGCTGGAAGAAAAATCCAGAGACGTCACTACTTTCAGCACGGATACAGGAATTTTCAGATTCACCAGACTACCATTCGGTTTAAAAGTTAGCCCTAATAGCTTTCAGAGAATGATGAATATCGCATTCGCAGGCATTACACCTGAAAAAGCTTTTCTGTATATGGACGACATTAGGTTGTTCGAAAAACCACCACTTTAAAAATTTAAAAAGCGTTTTTGAGACATGCAGGAAACACAACTTAAAATTCCAGAAAAATGTACACTCTTTCGAAACGAAGTAACATATTTAGGATACAAAATCACAAGCGCAGGCATCTTACCAGACGACTCTAAATACGATATAATAAACAAATATCCAATCCCGAAGAATGCCGACGAAGCAAAACGTTTTATTGCATTTTGTAACTACTATCGTAGATTCATTCCCGACTTTGCACACATTGCAAGGCCGTTAAATCCACCTGCTTACCAAGAAATATGTTAATTTAGCTGGTCACAGGAGTGCCAAAGTGTATTTAAGCCGCTCTAATAGACACAAACATCCTACAGTACCCCGACTTTATACTCTATTTCGAAATGATGCGAAGTAATAAATCATTTTCTGATGGCTGATACATAGGCGTACATAATTACGTACATATACGTACATATACTCGGATTTTCCCAGCATTATATTTATCACACTTAGGTTTTTTTATTACTATTGTAAACATTCAAATTTGACGATTTTTTGTATGCATACCCTAAAGTTTAAGTAATCGTAATTTTTCAGTTATATTTGTTCTTCCGAAGAAGACACAGTGTGTTTGTTTCATTTCATAGTTTCAATTAAAATGGCTAATTCAGTTTTCTCTCCAGTGAAACGAGCGAGCAAATGTCCATTTTCTGTTAACGAAAAGAATATTATTCTTAATGTATATGACGCCCTCAAACATCAAAATCCTCTGTATAGCGTTGATACTGTGGTGGAAATGTGTTCGCAAATGACGGGTGTTTCAAAAACGTCGATATATAAATTAAAGTGTGAATGAAAAAGTGGAGCTGTAAAACCACCTATACCATCTTCAGGAAGAAAGACGGTGCCTATCTATGAAGACTACAAACTTATAATTAGAAGAACAGTACATTCCTTTTATTTTAATAAGGAAATACCAACCATCGACAAAATTTTAGGAGCCTTGAAGCAAGACCAAAATATGTCTCCAACGATAAGCAGGAAGAAATTGTGGACAACTTTAAAACAAATGAATTTCAGCTGGGAAAAACAAAGCAGAAAAGCGCTCCTAATCGAAAAAGATGAAATTATTTGCTGGAGGAGACATTACTTAAGACAGATAAAGCAGTTTCGAAGTGAGAATAGAAAGATTTATTATCTGGACGAAACATGGCTTAATGAAGGATATACGGTTGGGAAGATTTGGCAAGACAAAAATATTTCAAGTTTTCGTCAAGCATTCTTAGAAGGCTGGTCCACCGGACTAAAACCACCATCTGGGAAAGGAAAGCGACTGATTATTACACACCTTGGAAGTGTTGATGGTTTTGTTGAGGGCGGTTTGTTAATGTTTGAGTCAAATCATTCTGGCGATTACCATGAAGACATGAATGGTTATGTGTTCGAAGAATATTTTGAACAAATGTTAGATCTCATTCCACCTAATTCTGTGATAGTGATGGACAATGCGAGTTATCATTCCAGAAAAGTTGACAGAATACCAACTAATCCATGGAGAAAAGCGGATATTATTCAGTGGTTTAGACAGAATAACATACCATTTGATGAAAGTATGGTGAAAAAGGAACTGTTGTCCATAGTGTCCTCAAATAAAGCTCGTTCACCGAGTATGTAGTTGACAAAATTGCACAGAAACGAAATATTACTATTCTTCGTCTGCCTCCGTATCATTGTGAATTAAATCCCATTGAACTTGTTTCGGCCCAAGTAAAAAGTTATGTAGCAAGGAGAAACACGACGTTTAAAATGAAAGTTGTTAAAATTATCTTTGAGGAATCTTTAAAAAATGTCGATTCTGAAAAATGGCGTAAGTGTATTGAGCATGTTATAAAAGAAGAAGAAAAAATGTGGAAACTAGACCATTTAATTGACCTAATTGTAGAGCCTTTAATTATATCCTTGGAACATGACGAAGATTCGACGGATTTTTCTGACGACGAAAATGATATACCATAGTTCTCTACATAACTGTTTACACAAAATCGCAATTCTTATACCTTATTATATAAATATTATATGTGATAAAATGTTACAGTAATACTAACTGTTTTTGAATATACATAAATAAGTGAATAAATAAAAGTACTTAGGTAAAACAGGTATTTTAAATTAAATACCCAAACGTACGCTACTGCAGGTAGAAAATGGCCCCTTTGCTAATAAAGCCTATTGTTTGCAGCGGGATTGCCATACAAAACAGGGTGGAATGGTTATTATATAATACAGCAGGCTATAACAGCTGTGGCTAAATATTTAGAAATCACAAAAATTTATTTGACCACTCTGTTAGCGTTTTGCATTTATAAGTAGGTTTTATTACTCCGCACCATTTCGAAATAGAGTATAGTAAAGAATTCATTTTGACTACGGACGCATCGAAAGAGGCATGTGGAGCAGTTCTATCGCAGAACATCAAGGGAGAAGATCTACCCATTGCATACGCCTCTAGAGCATTTACGAAAGAAGAAGCAAATAAGGCAACAATAGAGAAAGAACTAGCCGCTATACATTGGGCAATAAATCATTTCAGAGCTTATTTATACGGGAAGACATTCCTAGTCAAGTCCAACCACAAACCACTTGTTTACCTATTTGCAATGAAAAATCCATCGTCAAAATTGACCATAATGAGAATCGATTTGGAAGAGTTCGACTTTAAAGTAAACTACATAAAAGGGAAAGACAGACGCCTTGTCCAGAATCAGCGTAGACGAATTAAAAGAAATAGCCAATAAGTCCGTACAAGTATTAGCAATAACGAGAGCAATGTCAAGGAAAGATAACAAAGTAGAAACAAAAATTATCGAAAAGCCAAAAGTTCATATTCCAGAACTTAAATTTCTAGAAACCCTAGATAATTTCACTATAATTAAACTACCTATGGTAAAATTCGACAATAAGCCCAACTATCTTAGGTCGATTCAACGCAGTGTTGCCAACTTCGTGTGAGCTTTAATAGTATAGTTACTTGAAAAAATATAGTATGTTGTTGGTTAAAAGCTATATTGTTCTGAATGTTACTTCTAATATGAAATGATAAGTACCTACCTATATAATAACAATAACAACTAGTATAATAATAGTAATAACCACATACATAGAAACAAAGTTCAATAAAGTATTAAACACAAACCTGAAATGGTACTTAATAAAACCAATTTCCACAGAGCCTATTATAATATTCACGAAATGGTAGCGAATAACTTTATCAAAAACGATATATAATTGAAACTGATAAAGGCAAATCAAGTAAAAAACGCAAAAGTACTAATTTTACTGACTCACTAAGTGAAAGAATTCTGGTATTCCCTGAGATCCGAGATCGTCGTCGACAACGACAACCGATATGATGGCTGCCGGGTTGCCGCTCATATCGGTATGGATGGCGAAAATTTGGTTTGGTGTATCCTCGTCTTTGTTTATTAAATAGTATCAGAGTAAGAGGCCAATGAACTCGGTTTGCAATTTTTATTATCAATAGAATAAGCCATAATGCTTATTCTTTTCAAACTTTGAAATTATAGTACAATATGCATACTATATCAACTTTGTAAGTACATAGTACAGGGAGACTCAATTTTAGTACAAATACTATAATCATAGTACGGTTGGAAACACTGATTCAACGCCGAAAATTACTAAAATTACATTATGATCACTAATGGCAATATGTCTCTATCGACAATATTGTCTAAGCTCGAATCAATGGCATATATTTTTCTATGATCAATGGCTAGCGATCATGGTATTGATAAGGTCAAGCTAAAAGCAGACGACCAAATATTTAATATGTGCACAATAAATAAATTAAAAGAGATAGGAAATAAGGTGTTGAAGAATCTAAATATTATTTTATATAAGGATCCGATTGTTATCTCGAGTCGCGACGAGTAGACAAATTTAATTAGACAATTTCACGATGATCCACTTATGGAAGGACACTATGGACAGAAGAAACTACTCAAAAAATTGAGAACCAAGTATTGTTGGAAATAAATGTCGAAAGATGTAGCAAATTATGTAACAAATTGTGCCAAATGCCAATTAAATAAAAAGAAAGTAACTCATGTGGAACCTATGATTATTACACAATTGGCCCATTCCAGAAAACATTTAAAAACAACCAATACGCAGTTACGATCCAATGCGAGTTAACAACATATGTAAAAATAATACCGGTACCAAATAAGGAAGCAAAGACAAATTCCATAATGGACGAATTCATACTCACATATGGACCAATGAAAGAGATACGAACAGATATGGGTACAGACTAGTACAGAGTATAAGAATGAAGTATTGCACCAATTGACAAAGTTATTAAACATAAATTACAAATTTTATTTATTTATTTATTTATTTATCTATTTATTTATCTATTTCAACGGCAGAGCCAATTTACAAAAAAAAAAATACACAAATATATATAAGGTCACAAATTGTGGCAAATATAAATATACATACAAAATCTCCATAAATCTAAACTTAACAACAATATCACAAAACTGCACAGGATCAATATTGCATATACTTACAACTATCTCAAAAAATTTGACTAGACAACTTTTCTTTAAAAGATCTTAGGTTACCTATAAAAGGGTCAAGGTCAAGCACATTGCATGCACTCATCATTCTTGTTAGCGGTGAGAAGAGGCCATAATTTGCATGGTGAAAGGGCAAACGAAACATTGGAGGATTATGACATCTATAGTAGGTGTTAAGGGGTATATTTGATAAAATCACAGGACAATAGTAAATTCCATTTAATATCTTGTAGAATATTAACAGGTCGGAGCAAACTCTTCTATTTTTAAGACTCACAATGTTAAATCTGGTCTGTATTTCTTCATAGTTAATATGGAAGTTGTTGTAAATATTAATATTCGCTCTAAAGGCAATAGCACGAAGAAAGGCCTTTTGAACACTTTCTATGGTCTCAATGTGGCAGTCATAGGAAGGTGACCATACTGCAGAGGCATACTCAAGTCCAGATCGGACAATGGAAAAGTAGAGGATTTTTAAGCAGGTTAATGATAGTTGCGCAGAGTTACGCAAAACGAACCCAAGATTACGCATACCTTTGTTACTAATTTCAGAATAATGAGGCACAAATGTCAATTTACTATCCACCAATACACCCAAGTCTCTAACACTAGTAACAGATTTAAGTGCCGTACCATCTATAGAGTAAATGTTTACTGGTAAATTACTTAAAGACCGACCAAAAGAAATGCTTAAACATTTTTCAACATTTAGTTCCAATCCATTTTCCACAGACCACAGAACCACACTATCAACATCTTCCTGCAAGAGTTGAGCATCAAATGGGGTTCCAACAACTCTATAGATTTTAAGGTCATCGGCAAATAATAAAAAATTAGAATGGTGAACAGCATTACAAATATCATTGATAAAAAGATTAAATAAAATCGGACCTGTATGCGAACCCTGTGGGACACCCGAAAATACTTGAATTTCATGAGAAATAAAGTTATTTATGCGTACAAGTTGAGTACGATTTGAAACAAAACTATAAATCCAATTCACAAGGTTCACACCCAGACCCATAGCCGATAACTTTCGAATCAGATGCTTATGACTTACTCTGTCAAACGCCTTCGAAAAGTCAGTGTAGACACTGTCCACTCTGCCATACTTCTCAAAGGCACCCAACAAATAATGTTGATATGTAAGCAAGTTAGTTACGGTGGATTTACCCTCAGCAAATCCATGTTGTTCATTAAGAATTATACTACGACTGTGCCATGAGAGTTTTTGAGAAAATAGATTGTCAAGCAATTTAGGGATGACAGACTGTATACTTATGCCCCTATAATTCGAAATATCACTTCTGTCACCACTCTTATGTAAGGGTGTTAAGAAACTTGTTTTCCAGAACTCAGGAAAATAACCAGAGGCTAGAGAAAGGCTGAAAATATGATGGAGAGGTTTGCTGAGAGACCACACACAATTTTTTAACAAAACCGATGGTATACCATCTGGGCCATAGGAGTATTTAGTCTTAAGGTTGAGTATTGCGTCATAAACCTCACACAAAGATATCTGAACTGAATTAAGATCGAGAACATAATTAGAATCATAATCTGGAACAGTACCTTCATGGATTTTGTAAGTGCTTGAAAAATGATGGGCAAACAAATTAACCATATCCTGACCCGTATCCACAAACCTATCATTTAAGTACATACTATTGGGATAGGAGTTTGTATTACGTAAGCTGTTCACATGCTTCCAAAAGTTATTAGGATTCTGAATTACATCATGACTAATCTTGGCAAGATAGGATTTATAACAATTATCACGTAAAGATTTACAGTTATTTCTCAAATTAGAAAAATCCATGTAATCAGCTTCACTCTTAGTCTTTTTAAACTTTGTGTGTGCAGCTTTTTTTGCAATAACAGTTTTTTGTAGTTCACGACTGAACCAGGAAGGGAAAGTCGATGATTTAAAGTGCTTAATTGGAACAAACAAATCGAGTGCGTAATATAATATACTGTAAAAATTATCGACACATACATTAACATCACTTGAAAGAAACTCCTGTTCCCAAGAAATAGAACATAAAAAACCATTCAGTGCACCAAAATCACAGTTTTTAAAATCGGGGTAATACACATCATACTTGAGAGAATTTACCAAATTAATAGGAACCAACATTTCATACGCTAAGTGGTGTTGTGTGATATTCGTAAGGCTTTCACTTGCACAAGCAACAGTGACACCCACAACATTTGTAAAAATTAGGTCTAAAAATTTACCATATGCATTCGGAATGCGATTAGCCTGCAGCATGCTAGCATAGTTACAGGCCAAGCATAAATGATTAGCAGAAGTCAATGAACTTATACTGTCAACACATAATTGGTTATCAGAAACAAACCAAGTAGCATCTGGCAAATTAAAATCCCCACATACCATCACTTCACACTCCGGATACATGACAACCTGAAACAGATGCTGTGCACAACTCTCATAAAGTGATACTGGCGAGGCCGGAGGAATGTATATTGCACCAAGAATTAACCTTTTACCATTATAGGCAGTATGAATAAAGATCTGTTCAACAGATGTATTTAGTACCTCAACTTTATATGCCTTAATACATTTCCTGACGGCAACCAAAATACCACCACCCCTAGATTTCCCTGTTAATGCCTGACTCCTGTCCATTTTAAAAACATTAAAATCACTAAATCCCAATTCAGATACTGAATAATCAATATTTAGCCAGGATTCAACAATTACTAAAATATCATATACACAACAATTAACATTATGTCTAAGCTGTTCAATTTTTGTGCGAACACCACCAGCATTATGAAAATATATGGTTAGTTTTTTGACTTATTCTGATTTGTGTTGTAAGAATTCTTAATAACCTTTGGCATTCCATTGATGTATCGAACACATAAGTTTTGCTCATTAGCAGATCTAATTTCAAGCTCCTCATACGCCTTTTTTATTTCATTACGCTGTAATTGAGTTAGATCAGCCTTAATGCGGACATCAGAAACAGTCAAAAGACCTTTATTTTTTAGACATAAAGAAACCAAAGCAGAATCACCCAAAACAACTTTAAGAGGCCTTACTTTATTATTACATGGTTTACCCAAACGGAAAGCTTTAAAATTATTGCACGCAACGTTGATTTTAGTAAAACAATCCACAACATTACTTTCTGGAACATTAAACAATAAAATATTCTTAGATCTAAGATTGCGATCCTGAATCTCCGAACAGATGTCACTGGCGCTATCAGGTGGAACATTTTTCACAGTAGAATTGGGGTTATTCTGAACTTGATTCTTTAACACTTCAATTTCCTCGCGTAACTGCGAAATCTCATTTTCATATGGCACCGAAGATTTGAGTTGTTGAATTTCCATAATCAGACCAGTAAGCTTATTGTTTTGCTCTGTAAGAGCATTAAACATTTGCAAAATAATTAAAGCAACATCACTCATATCGACCGTTTGTCTATTAACCAGTTTTTCTTCTATTTTGGTACCTAGACTGTTCCAGAGGTCAGCAGATGTCGCCGATTGGGAAGAATTAGACTTGTTATGATCAGGTGCAGAGAGATGGTCTGAACGAGCTGCTTTAGTTTTTACAGGCTTAGCTGGACGTTCCTCATTTATATTGAGCGAGGCACGACACCTGACCCTAATTTGGCTACATTTTTCACAAGTCCAATCATGATTATTTTTCTTCCTTGTTTCTGCACAAATTTTATTAAAATCAGAGGCAGAAAGACCTGTACAACCAACATGGGACCAGCTGCTGCATATACAGCACTGTATTGCCCGCGATTTCGGATAAATTGTTTTGGAACATTTTCCACACAGTGCCTCAGAACCCATATTAAATGTTAAAGAATTACACCACAAGCCGGCAACGCTGCATACATTCAAATGCGCTGCAGGACGCAATCATAAAATGCGCACGACAAAAAGGCGTTACTCACTCAGCCGCCTGTTGAATTCCCAGATAACGTCCGCTGATAACCACGTGAAAGCGATCGAATTTTGTGCGATTTCCATGCAATCGCTGAAGAAAAATCGTCGCACTTAATCACACTTATTACTTGGACCAACAGAACAATAGGGTGTAGAGATCTTTCAATTTAATGGGTCTTAAACCCAAAGAAAACAGTAAATTAATGAAGAGCAAAACACAATGTTTACGATTTAAAAGCAACGTTGCTAATCATATCATAGTCAAAGCATCGGAGGATGTGAGCGAAATCACAAAGTCCTTAACGAATATGTACGCATGCATATTAACGAAGCAAAAACCGACTGGGACGAACTAATCAAATATTTACAGTTTCTACGCCCAGCGCATATCACAACTACACTCCATTCGAATTAGTTTTTGACGAAAAGCGTAATTGCTCGAAAATTTGTCAGGAGAGAAAATTGACCCTGTATACGATGTGGACGCTTATTACCAGGAAGTTCGACACCTGATACAAGCAACAAACATTCGCGCTCAACAGTATATCTCAACAGCTAAAGAGCTGCGTAAACTGACATACGATAAAAAAGTTAATCAATTACAGCTTACACCCGGTGATCTAGTTGTAATAAACAACGAAAACCGAACAAAATTTGATCCTTGGTACAAAGGTGCTTTCTCAATAACGAGTATAGAGGGAGTAAATTGCACAATAGAAGACGCAACGGGAAAAAAACAAACTGTACATAAAAATCGAATGCAACCGTTTGCAAACCTATAAGCTCAATCGCCATACCTTCAATTTTTTTTTTTGTAATAGTTTTAAGCAGTGCCGAAGAACACTTACGTGAGTGACAAAACATTAGACAAGTGCAGCGCATTAAAATAACATATCAATCAAAATCTTTATTTGTCCCAAAAAGAATTACAGATATACTC
>MU189949.1:34102-47180 GCA_016904865.1 Pissodes strobi | reverse complement strand
AATTTATCGTTTCAATTGGCCAGCAATTTATATGTAAAATTTCGTTTCAATTAACAAGAGTTTATCAGCAAAATTCAATTAATCATTCCAGATGACCAATAATTTATACGCAAATTAGATTTGCTCTCTCAATTGCCCTGCAGTTTATAAGACAATTTTGTTGGCAATTTGTAAGAAACATTAGATTTATCGTTTCAATTGACATCAGTCTATGAGAAAAATCAATTGGACGTTTTCATTTACCAACAGATTATATGCCAAATTTCATTGATTACGTCAATTGACCAGCAGATTATATGAAAAGTTAATTTATTGTTTCAATTGGCCAGCAATTTATATTAAAAATTTCGTTTGAATTAACAAGAGTTTATTGGCAAAAGTCAATTCATCATTTCAGATGACCAATAATTTATATTTACATTAGATTTAACTTCTCAAATGACCTGCAGTTTATATGAATATTTTATTTAAGTACCATTTCAATTGACTGGCGGTTTGTAAGAAGCACTAGATTTATCGTTTCAATCGACTGTCAGTTTATGAGAAGAATCAATTGCTCCTTTTGATTTACCAACAGTTTATATGCCAAATTTCATTGATTACTTCAGTTGACCAGCAGATTATATGAAAGGTTAATTTATCGTTTCAATTGGGCAGCGGGTTATATGCAAAATTTCGTTTGAATTAACAAGAGTTTATCAACAAAACTCAATCATTCCAGATGACCAATAATTTATAGGTAAATTAGACTTACATATGCCGTACAGCCGTTCTTTTTGGATCCATCAGTGTAAATAAATGTGTATTCGTTCTTAAGTTTTTCTGTCCTTTCTAAGAATTTAATGTGAGCATTGAAAATTAAGCAGTTTATATTTTGTATTTGTATTACGAGTTCAGTATCATAGCATGGCAGTGTGTTATTTTTATTTATTCTATTTAAGAACGGCCAGTGGTAATTATAGGCTTGAACCAAATATGGTACATCTTCTCCCTCCAATAATTAACATTTCTTTGTTTATATTCCTTATTTTTTTTTTAGCATTGGGAATAGTGGGTGATTGTTGAGATTAATTATGGTAGATAAAAATTTGACAGCCAGCCAACGTCGTCTGTGTTCCAAGTCCATAACCATAGCACCGTCTATAGATATTCTAATAAGTCCGCTCACTCGAGCGTGCCGCGGAAAATTTCCCTCCTGCCTGCGCCAATCCCTCACCCATCGGCATTGACATTGACCTGTGTCAATGTCATGGCTTAGCCGTGACTCAGTTTTCCGCGATCGGACGGTGTGAATTTATTTTTACGGAATAGTTTTCGCACGATTTACGCTATACGCTATTTAAAAAATATATATGGTTAAGATGGGTAGTTTTCCTTATTGTACTGTTGATGACTGTTATGTAACTACACGTGATCTCTCCTTCCTTCTCTCTTATAGAATTGGTAAAGAATTATTCAATTTTTATGAGACGAAGTGAATGAACCGAAAGTTGATTGGATGACTAACCCAAACCAACAGAATCTATTAAAATTGATTATAACGTATCGGAACCGGTTCAAATGACTAAAATAAGTAAGGCTAAATGAAACTAACCGAAAGTTGATTGGATGACTAACCCAAACTAACGAAATATATTAAAATTTGTTATAGCGTATCGGAACCGGATCAAATTACTAAAATAAGTTAAGACTATGTGAAACTAACCGAAAGTTAATTAGACGACTAACAAAACAAACAAAATGTATTAAAATTACATTAATATAACGTATCGGAACCGGTTCAATGTCTCAAATAAGATGAGACTAAGTGATTCGACGACTAACCCAAACTAACCGAATCTATTAAAATTGATTATAACCTAGCGGAACCGGTTGAATTCACTACAATCAGTCGAGACAAAGTGAAACTAACTCAAAGTTGATTCGGGGACTAACCCAAATTAACCAAATCTATTAAAATTGATTATAACGTATCGGAACCGGTTCAAATGTCTAAAATAAATTGAGACTAAGTGAAATTAACCGAAAGTTGATTCGACGACTAATCCAATCTAATCAAATCTATAAAAATTGATTATAACCCATCGGAACCGGTTGATATGACTAAAATGAGTTGAGACAAAGTTAAACTAACTGAAAGCTGATTCGGCGACTAACCCAAACTAACCAAATCTATTAAAATTAGTTATAGCACATCGGATCCTGATCAAATGACTAAAATAAGTCGAGACAAAGTGAACCTAACCGAAAGTTGATTCGACGACTAACGACGAATTCACTAAAATAAGTCGAGAAAAAGTGAAGCTAACTGAAAGTTAGTTAATAAGTTGACTAAGTGAAACTAACAGAAAGTTGATTAGACGATTAACCAAAACTAAACAAATGTATAAAAATTGATTATAAAAACGTATCGAAACCGGCTCATATAAATAAAATGAGTTGAAACTTGAAAAGTATTTACTTCAATCACGTGTCCTGTGCTACTCGGTACGCGCGCATCAGTATCCCATATTAAGCAAACATAATCGAAACTAACTTTAATGAATCAAACAAGCGCATTGAGACGGGGGCGCTACACGCTTGACCAACCCTGTCTAACACTAAACTAAAATTAACCCCAACTAACAAATATAACCAAAAAAATAAAAATAAAACATGTCACCGACGGGAATCGAACCCGGGCCGTAGTATCACAAGCACAAAAGCTGATCCCGAAACGCAACTGCGCATGATTGCCAATAGTTATACTGCAGACGCTAGACGCTTGTATAGATACGCAAGGAATATAAGGAAACAAAATACCTATAGTCAGCAAGAGAAATAATCATGTTCCTCAAATCCCCTTTTCGACCTTTAATATAGAGCAATGAATAATATCAATTCTTATCAGCTTATCGCTTTGACTCGCTTTAATAAGTTAGAGAAAATAATAATTTCAGGAATAATAGATATTACATAGATATATATTTAAAATTCGGTACAACACAACTATTGACTAACATAAAATTGTCAAACTGAGAAATGTACCATTTTCATTTAAAACCATATAGAATTAAAGATTTAATCTGGCAACACAGCATTGTCTACAAACCTCTCATGCGCCGTCTGCGTTATTTCAATAAAAACAAAACAATACATTGAAAGTCGGCAGAGAAATGTAGTAGCAATTACAACAGATTTGTACACAAGTTTTTAATGATTTTTTATTAAAAAAGTCCCGAGTAGCACAGTATACGTGATAGAAGCGACTACTTCGTTAGCGAGTCCCAACTTATTTTACTTTTATTTTAATGGATTTGGCTAGTTTTGGTTAGTCGTCTAATCAAATTTCAGTTAGTTTCACTTAGTCTCAACTTATTTTAGTCATTTGAGTCAGTTCCAATACGTTATAATCAACACGTATAGATTTGGTTAGTTGTCTAATCAACTTTCGGTTAATTTCACTTAGTCTCAACTTATTTTAGTAATTTGAGTCGGTTCCGATACGTTATAATCAATTGTAATAGATTTGGTTAGTTTAGGTTAGTCTCAACTTATTTTAGTCATTTGATGCGGTTCCGATACGCTATAACCAATTTTAATAGATTTGGTTACTTTGCGTTAGTCGCCGAATCAACTTTCAGTTAATTTCAGTTAGTCTCGTCTTATTATAGACATTTCAACTTTCGGTACGTTATAATCAATTTATCTAGTCGTCTAATCAACATTCGGTTACTTTGTCTCAACTTATTTTAGTCATTTGATCAGGTTTCGATATGCTCTAACCAATTTTATTAAATCTGGTTAGTTTGGGTTAGTGGCCGAATCAACTTTCAGTTAGTTTCACTTTGTCTCAACTTATTCTAGTCATTTGAGTCGGTTCCGATCGGTATAATCAATTTTAATAGATTTGGTTATTTTGGGTTAGTCATCGAATCAACTTCCGGTTAGTTTCACTTAATCTCAACTTATTTTAGACACCTGAATCGTTTTCGATACGATATAATCAATTTTAATACATTTGGTTATATGGTTAGTTTTAGTTAGTAGTGTAATGAACTTTCGGTTAGTTTCACTTAGTCTCAACTTATTTTAGTCATTTGAGTCGGTTCCGATACGTTATAATAAATTTTAATAGATTTGGTTAGTTTGGGTTAGACGTCGAATAAACTTTCGGGTAGTTTCACTTAATCTCACTTATTTTAATCATTTGAACCGGTTCCGATATGTTATAATCTAAGATTTGGTTAGTTTGAGTCAGCCGCCGAATCAACTTTCGGTTAGTTTCACTTAGTCTCAACTCGTTTTAGTCATTTGAAGCAGTTCCGATGCGTCATAATCAATTTTAATAGATTTGGATTAGTCGTCCAATCAACCTTCGGTAAGTTTCATTTCGTTTCATAAAAATTGATTAAATCTTTACCGATTCCATAAAAGAGAAAGAGGAAGAGAGAGAGTCATATGCTTTATCTCTCTTGCGAGACGAAAATTCCAAAACGTGTCGTTATATGCATGGCTTTGAAAAATCACTTTCATGAATCCAAAGAATATCAAAATAGCGTAAATTTTGTGGATTTCTAATATTTACCTTCGCCCAAATTATGTATATAAGTTGAGTTATATATGAGTATAAGTGAGTTTGATCGCTGTTTTAACCACTAATTAAGAATAAAAAAAACCCTAGATGGAAAACACTTTTAATGCTTGGGTTAAGTTATGGGTGTGGCACAGGTTAGTTGATGTTTTCATTTTTTTTTTAAAGACAACGCATTTGTCATATTAATAACAAAATGTAATAAAATATCGATACCTATCGACAGCCGAAAATATCAGGTTAAAATTATTCCTCGAATTATTCCATTGTCGCCATTTTCCTGTTATATTTTGTAAGTTGCGTTCGTAATTAAACAATACAAGTTCTACCTACTGGTATTTTTATCCATATCGTAGATAACATTTCGTTTATTATTTACTTATTTATTATAATATTATAATACTAAGTAACTATTAAAAAGCAGTATCATTAATGAGCTATAAATGAGACAGAGAATGTCAATAGTTGTTCATAACAAATAAATAATCCAAACATTAATACGTAATCATATTCATATCATTTATTCCTAATATAACGTTCCCCGTATAAAAATAATCGAGCGGCAGTTCATATTGATCGTACACCGTAGCTACACCCATTCGTTTACTGTATAGTGGCCGAGTGTATTCAAGGTCAACGGCAGTATTTTCCGCGGCATGCTGGAGTGAGCGGACTTATTAGAATATCTATAGACGGTGACCATAGCCTCAGCTCTCGTCGACGCGGCCGCGCAACTGCTCCGAGTTGTACGAGACTCGGATGAAGTATTAATATTTGGTCCAATATTCACAATCTTTAATTTACAGCAACCCTTATTTGTTTTAAATAATGAAGAGATATCGTATCTTAAAAGCGAATAAATATGTACTAAATGAAACACTTTGTATTCCATGCAAAATTTAATCCAAAAGGATTTCCTATAAAAGCATAACAGATGTTGATTGATAGACTAAGTTTGTGTTGATTTAACCAGTTATTAATTACTTCCAATAATCTGTTAATATTTTCAATGGCCAGTTTTATGTTTCTGTCATTAGCAAACAGTACCAGATCGTATGCATATCCCATGATTTGGACATCATCCTGTAAAATATCAAATATTTCCTTAGTGTATATATTGAATAAAATTGTAGTGGGTGGAGAGCCCTGGGGCAGTCCATTGCAGGCTGTTACCGGCCCTATCAGTTCGCCGCTGGTGATTCTTATGAAAATTTTTCTATTATCCAGTATCTTATAAATCAGGTTGCACAATTCCATGGGTATTTTCAGTTTGTTCAATTTTTTGTAAAGTATGTTTATGTTGACATTATCATATGCAGACTTTATATGAAAAAAACTGCAATCACAGGTAAGTTTTGATTAAAAGCCAATGTTGTTATGTACACTAATTTTTTTCTGAACACTGCTTGTAAAATGTGAAATGTGCTTTTATTCTCTGTAAACCATTCAATCCTATTTTTAATCATAATTTCCAAGTGTTTGACATAACATGAAGCCAAAATTATAGGTCCAAAATTGTCTGCACAGTTTGGATCTTTTTTGGGTTTGCAGAATGTCAGCAATACATATTCCTTCCATGCCCCTGGAATTGGGTCACCTTTCATTGAGTTGTAATATATGTTTAATAAGCACTGTTTGGCCTGGAAAGGCAAATTAATTATCATTGAATATGACACCTCATCCAATCCTGGGGCCAAATCTCTTTTAACTTCCAATGCCGCAATTAACTCCTGTATAATAATAATAATAATAATAATAATAATAATAAATAATCTTTATTTCAATATTATGTACATAAAATGAAATAGTGTCACAGAAAAAGAGAGATCCTACCAGATACCCACATAATTATAATATTCATTAAGGCTATATGGCTCAATGTTTGATAAGAATTTGAACAATGATTTCTTAAGAGGTCTTAAGCTATCAATAATTTTTAGTTCATCGGGTATACTATTATATAATTTTATACATGAACAACAATACAATAGAGTATACTAAACGGATTGTATTCCCTAATGTTTTGGAGCTTAAATGATGGATCCCAGTTTATATTTTCCACTCTAATTAGAATTTTATTTCTTATTTTGTTTGAGGTTATTTTGTTATTAATTTTTGTGTATAAACCATAGAATTTTTTAATTTTATTCCGAACCGTGGTTATGTTAGATTTTCTATTTAAATTTGAGCAAAATATAACAAACTTCTCCTTTTTTCTTTTTAAAAATTTTTTTTTTTTTGCTTTGGCAATTGTGTTTTAAGTTTTATATAATTTTTCAAAGAGGCGGACCTGAATTCTTCAAGCGCTACCTTTCTTTTTCTTTAAGTATGCAGAGCAATGCTGGTCCCATTACGAATTACAGATTTTGCGTTGATTTTTTTCTTTTGATCTAGGTATAAATTTACTAGCCGCAGTTTGTATGATCTCATCTGTGAAAGGAAGAAGAATCAGATACTTTATGGAATTCTTGCAGTGTTATTCGAATTCAATTTAATTATAGTAGGGAAGTGACAAGGGAAGTGATCACTAAATCCACAGTCCGGCAGCACCCCCCAGCTGATGTGAGTTGCCAACCATAGGTCAGCAATCAATATGTCTACAGGACTTGAATTTTCATTTGGGCCATTGATTCTGGTTGGAGAGCCATCATTCAGAATCATATAATCATTTTCTATCAAGAAACCAGCAACTTGTCTGCCATTGGTGTTAGTAATACTACTGCCCCCAGTCTGGATGATGCCCATTTACATCACCTATCAGTATTGTTCTCCCCCTAAGATTATTAAATATATTTTCTAGTTGAGCTTTTAAATATATCGCTCTTGCCCGTGCAAAAGGAGATAAGTCGAAAAATGTGCATTTTGAGATAAATCAAGATCTATAATCGTTACGTTATTGTTTTTATTTGTACAAAGAGAGACATCTTAATATGTCTTAGAGATCCCTTTAAATCGTTTAGTGGTACAAGAGATATGATAAATTAAAAAGTGCTGACTGATACTTCTTTAGATAACTCCGGTTGCTCTATACCAATTTTGTGCAATAAGAGTTAAGTTATGTTGTCTCTTTATACACCAAAGAATTGACGAGACTTGTCTCTAGTAACACAAAACTGCGCTGGGTAGTGTCTCGGATTTGACACGATAATATTTCAGTTTCTGTTCGAATTAATGGACCAAACACGTGATTCTATGCTCTAGTGTGTTATTTTTGCCGTTTTTTAAGTCCCAGATGATGACAAAAAAGGCCCCCATATTCCATCAAATAAAATCGGGGATGAAAAACTTGACGTAGGTAGTTAGGAAACACATCCTGTCAATACCGTCCTATGAGAGCCATTATTGTAGGGATAAAACGGGGGATCGGCGGTTTATCCCGTCTTTCTCCAAATTGATGGTTGCTCCAGAACCTCCGGTGAGCAGAAATATTTATGAGTCTGTCTGTCACAAAATGAATATTTCGATAAAACGCTACAACAAGGACACCTGTCAACAATGCGATAAGTTGAAAAGCATGATGGCTAACGAAAAAAGGGCGACAGAGAAAGAAAATCTTAAGGTTGAGTTGGATAAGCACCAAGAAGATGCTGAAAACGCCTATTCAGCAAAAAAGGTAAATAAAGAAGAAGCACTTGCAGAAATGTCCAAAGCTGTCTATACTTTTGATATGCAACAGTGCTTGCCCACGCCGAATTTAAATACATCGATTGCCTTTTATAAAAGGCAGCTTTGGAAATATAATCTCACTATGCATGAATGTGTTCGAAGTGAAACAAAGTGTTACATGTGACATGAGATCATCTACGGCAGAGGTGCAAATCAGGTGGCTCCTTGCCTTTATAAAGAACTTATATCTTTACCATCAGATATCGAGCATGTTAAACTCTACTCTGATACTTGTGCGGGTCAAAACAAAAACTCACATGTCGCTGTTATGTTTATGATCTTACTTTATCAATAATAGACCACAAATTTTTGATCCCGGGGCACACTAGCATGGAATGCAACACGGATTATTCTATTTGAGAAAAAGAAAAAAATATATGAGCACCCCATCGAGCATCCTCGCGATTGGTACAATCTCGTCAGAGTCTGTGGTAAGGAAAAAGCATTTAAAGTAGTTGAAATGAAGAAAGACGACTTTTTAGATTTTTCAAGCCTACTAAGAGGTACGTTTCAGATAAGAAAAGTGAACGAGGATGGAGAAAAATTTATCTGGAGAAACGTGAAATAAATAAGATATGGCAAAACTTTTGGGAAAATTCAAAAAAAAGTCATGATACGAATAAGCCTTTTAAAACATTAAGCTTCTTAAAAAGACGTGTCAACGGCTTCTCTCCTAAAGACATTTTGAAATTGAAGTATTTCATGACTTCTCTACAAAAATTTGCCAACAGAAAAGAATATAAAAGACTTCTTACCTGATCTAGACGTACAGGATTTGGAAGAAAGTTAGTGTGTACTGAGTTATGTTACCTTAATTTAAGATTTTTTTTTGCGGAAAAGGAGATAATTCTTTTTTTTTTTGTTAGTTTCGAAGATTTAAAATCTGTTTATTACTGAAAATGTTACACTTTTATTAATAGAGTTCCTTTGTAAACGCAAAAGTATTTGATCTACAATACAGAGTTGACAAAACTCAGAAGAAAAATATAATTTTTTTAAATCCTCATTTCCCCAAAACTACCAATTTAGACTTGTCTCTTTCTGCACGGGCAAGAGCGATATATTTATTTAATTATTGGGTAACAAGACTTTACATAAAGTATTAACTACATCAACAATGTGAATAAACATACAATCAAAAATTATTAAAGATTTCAGGTAGCAAAGTACCTACTCATTAACTGTATGAATTGAATTTTCATATAAATAATTACATAAATGTTTTTTGAAAGCACGAAATGAATTTTGATTTTTTATTTGAGTAGGTAGTTCATTAGAACCATAGCGGCTAAAGCAGTGAGCACTTTGTTTAAAATTTGACATTCTATAATTAAAAATTTGCAGGTCAATACTTTGCCTCGTTTCATAATTGTAAAAATTGCCAACTTCAGGAAATTCTACTTCGTGCTTCCATTATAACAATACAAGAAACAGTTAATATTTTTTTACTTTTAAAAATTGGTCTACACATTTCAATAGTGGTGAGTGAAAATATTTTTCTACTAATTCTTCTTTGTAAAATAAATATTCTGTCAATATCGGGTGCTTGGCCCCAGCACAAGATCATATATTTAAGGTGACTGTAAACTAGTGCGTAGTAGACACTGATAAGTTGTTTAGTTGAATGCATTTTTTAAATTTACTCTGATGAGGAGCGTACAATGTGAAAATGTTGATATTATTTATTTTAATTATTAACAATTGTATTGCGTTATGTTCTAAGGGCTTAATTTGGATTTCCGAATGAATGATGTTATTTTTAATGAAAATGGCAACACCACCATGACCATCAATGCAGTCATTCCTAAGAGTTTTATAAGTTTTTAAAGTAAAAAATTATGTTCAGGTTTGAACCAGGTTTCATTTTTAGAATAATATCTGGATTATAGTCCCATATAAGTGTCATTAGATTAGCTCTGTTCGCTATTAGGCTGCGAGCATTCCATTGCAAGATTGTTATTTTGGTGGAGATGGTAGCCATAGGTTAATTAGAGTGATGGGTTATTAAAATTCATTTTCCAGCTCCATATCAGATGATATGTAGCCAGATTTTTTTATATAAATTGTTTAGAATTTTCCGTATATGAGTAGGAGCTGCGTATATATAGTTTTGGATTTCTGTATCTATTGAATTTTTCTTAGAGATGTATGAATTGCACTTTGATGCTGACCTTGGTTAGTGTTACATTATGCTAAAGAAAACGCTGCTCTCCGTACAGAAGCATATACAGCACTGAGGGTTAATTTGTTATCAAATAAAAAAGATAAAATTAAGGAATGACTAGAAAAAAAAACAACTTACATGCTACATGGAACCTGATTACAGCCGAAAACCGTGATACACTCCACACGTTATTACATAGAATAAGGGTATTATGCCTTATTAAACAGCACAAAACAAGGCGGAAGGCAACAAGGAGCTAAAAAATAGTAAAAATCATAAAAACACGATCATTATCATCAAACGAAAAACCAAACAGTCAACAGTCTTTTTAAAATTAAAATGACATTTCATCATTTATGTATATTTACAGGCGAGTTTTAGCGTTAACCAGGTTACACAACGTGGTTACGGCTTTGGTAAAGGGGTGGTAACGATCTGAAGAGTATTTCGTAACCAGACGCCAAAACGCATATTTCGTATTTTTATAACCACACAAACCTGGACTTCCGCTTTGGAGTTGGCGGTGTTCGGACATGGGAAGGGAGCGTGGTTTTCTAACTTGACTTTGCGCTCTGAAGGAGATCGAGGCTGTGGGCCCTGCGGAGATGGGAAGTATCTCTGACAGCAACTGGTTATATCTGCATTGTGTGAAGCCCCTTTGCATGAGACTCTAACCGTGCATGTACAAGATTTAAATATGTGTAACGTCCAGCCGGTGGTGTTCGAACCTTAAAACAAGCCTTGCATGAATAAGTCTGAGCCACCAGGAAAACATACTCGACATACTGGGGGTTCTAAAAATAGTATCCCTGTCCACCAAAGTGAAACTTATCTAGGATGGGTCGCCCCAGTTCTAACTAAGCCTGGATAGGGGTCGTTTCTGGGTAAATGCGTAATCGCGAAGCCCATAACTAAGAAACTAACTAACATAACCACACAAACGACTTCCGTGTCGTCTTCGGTCGAGAGTGCACGTGTCGGGTATCGGCCATTTTGTTCCAGCTGCATATACATATATGTTAGTTTTGGGAATTCATGGTGAACGTTCAGGGACCGGGTAGTTTTCTCCCCGAATAAGATACGGACGTCCAGCCGGGGATTTGAGCCCCGTGCATGCTAGAGATTTATATGTTTGTGAACGTCCAGCCGGTGGTGTTCGAACCTTAAAACAAGCCGTGCATGTATATGTCTGAGCCCCCAGGAGTACATACTCGACATACTGAGGGTTCAAAAAATAGTACCTCTATCCACCAAGGTGTAACCAATGTAGAAGGGTCGCTCTACCTCTTGCTAAGCCTGGATAGGGGTCGTTACTGGCTGAATTTTCTCACGAAAAAGGCCATCAGAGAGTTTACTACTACTATAACCACACAAACCTAACATAACTTACATAACCATAAATTTTAGGGACTTCCGATTCGTCATCGGTCGAGTGTGCACGTGTCGGGTATCGGCCATTTTGTTCCAGCTTCATATACATATATGTTACTTTGGGGACCCATGGGGCTTTCAGCGGCTGTGCAGACTCCCCGAATAGGAGTCGGATGTCCAGCCGGGGGTTAGAGCCCCGTGCATGTACAAGATTTAAATGTGCGTGAATGTCCAGCCGGTGGTGTTCGAACCTTAAAACAAGCCGTGCATGCAACAATCTGAACCCCCAGGAGTACATACTCGACATACAGAGGGCTCTAAATGGTATCTCTATCCATCAGGTGTAACTTATCTGGGATGGGTCACACCAGCCTAACTAAGCCGGATGGAGGTCTTTTCTGGCTGAATTTTCTTACGAAAAAGGCCAATAGAGAGTTTACTACTACTATAACCATAAATTTGATTTAATTTTTTTATAAGTGAGTGCATTAATTGTTGTGCCTTTTTTGTGAAGTCCATGTTTGTAGTAAAACCTGAGACAATAGTATAACTCCTACTACAAAAATGAGTTTAATTAACAACTTTCTGATGCAAAGGGAAGTTACTATTTTTAATAACGTATAGAGGCTACTTTCAGACCCGAGACCCTGAGGACCGCGGGGGCAACGTTTTTCTTGCTCCAGTCTGGGTCTTCAAATGAAACCAAATTGGTATTCATTATGTTATCCATAATAGAAATAAAAACAAGCACCAAAATCCAAAAATTAGGTTAGAATAATTAAAAACCGGCCGTTAACCTGCGTGTGGCGGTAGGTAACGATTTATGTAACCAGGTAATATGCTGCGGCGTTGCCAGTTCTCGTTACCGCAAAACAAAAATTGCGCTAAAACGCTGTTAACCGTTACCAGGTAATAAATTTCGTAACCTGGTTGACGCTAAAACTCGCCTATTAGAGTTGTGTCGTGCGGTTCAGGTTAGCTAGGGCTGTGCGTGCTTATCGATGTTTTGAAAACATCAAGTTTAGCCAACGATGTGCGATATTTTTGTCTTCGATGTTAGATGCCCCAAACATCGATATTTATCTTTCTATGTTCGATGTTATAATAATTAGAAAAAAATTATGTTTCAAATTTTTCAAATGGTTTCGTCGGCATTCGACATTGTCGCGTCTTAGATTTTGATATATTTTTTTAATTGCAACTTCGGCAGCCGGCTAACAGAACCCCATCATAAAAACTTATACGTAGGTGTATATGGTACGTGGCGTGGTACCTATGCAAGAATCGTAAACTTAACAGGATTG
>MU189949.1:0-29102 GCA_016904865.1 Pissodes strobi | reverse complement strand
ATGGCGCGAATGAATCGGTCGAGTCAACGCCACCTACACTAGATGGCGCTAGTATGCATTTGTATCGTTCGACCTTGATGTCAGCCAAAATGATCACTGTCGCGAGACACTCAGCGCCAAAATATCGATCGCACGTGTTTGCTACAAACGTCTAGGGCTCCTACTAAATATTCGACGCGAAACCGTGCATGCGTAATATAGCCGAATGTATAGGAAAACCATGTTTTTTCGTTCTAGCGAAATTCCTTCACCGGCTCGATGATGTAGTAGGTAGAGGTTCTGCTTGCCATTTTTCTTCAGTCTATTCTCTAATCACTGTAGTCGGTCGTCGATCGAGACGAAATTCGGTAAGCGGTAAAGTTAAATTTCACGAAATACGGTATATTTAAATATCTTGTTATTGCATTTATTTTATTGTGTTTGTTTAAAATTCTAGAGTTTTCTAGGGACATTTTTCGTCACATCTAGGTGTTTTTATTTGAATGCATCTGGCAACAATGGTAACGTGATGTTTTGTTTATGTAAAATTTAATTGACATTTGAAATCGGCGGATCCATTAATTTCTCAATTTTTGTATGTTGACCGTTGTATGTGTTTGCGCTTTTTCTTTGTATTTGGTTTTATTTTGTTAAATATTCCAATATTGCACCAACTTTTAGGTTATAAAACTCAAACAGCTGATCGATAGTCGAAAACGGTAACGGCGGCCGGCGGCTGACGCAAGTCAGCAACGGAAATGGCCAGTTTATAAAAATACCACTTAACATTAGTGGCACAGAATAAGCTGTACTAGTGGTATGTCAATCCGGGCGGACTCGGTACAAATGAACGAATCCGGGGTGAATATTTCCGTTTCCTATTCGGCTAGCGCAACCGAGTGCGCTAATCGTGTAGGAAACTGATATATCCGTTCCCTAAGGGGTTAACGCACTCATTTGTCCACCTGGAGTACGCTGTTCCGGAGGCTCTAGAAAGGGAAACTAACCCCAACTAACCCAAGACATACCCAAAATCAAGAAAAAAACTGTTTAGAAACTTAACCTAAACAAAATAAAAGAAAGCAACGGGGTTTGAACCCGGGCCGCCAATAGCCGCCGAATTTAGACCAAACCATCTAGACCTCTCGACCACGAGGGCTCTTGCTTCAAATTGATTGCATCGCGCAAACATTACGCGTCTAGGTGCGATTAGGTGCGTTAACCACTTAGGGAACGGAGATGCACGTTTCCCATCCGTTTCATACATGATTAGCGCACTCGGTTGCGCGAGCCGAATAGGAAACGTAAAAATGCATCAGGGGTAAGATCGAGATGGATCGAATGCAAGAATTCAATCCCCTTCATTCTGAAGAACGAATATCGGGATAACCAATGGCATGCAACGATTCAGGATTCAGGCGGGTTGGCACGTTGTTTGGCAATCGGTATCATGAAAGATTTGCTCTCTTTAATTTTTTTGTAACAAGTAAACTTCTCAGATATTTACAGTTCGCCCGGCTTCTAGGCCTACGCTTTTAAATTAAATTAAAATACATGACTTTATTAGTCCTTCGTGACGCATTTAATTTGAATGTACCGCGACCTTTCCTCCGATTCTGAGTTTCAAATTTGAGTTTCTGTTTTTTTTACTATACATTGAAGTCTGCATTAGTGCATTATTATTTTCTTAGAAATAATGAATAGAAAGCATAATGATATTTGGAACTTGTTCACTGTGGTGAATGAATGTAATGCAAAATGCACTTTTTGTATTGGTAGATACTTTTCCCAATAAAGGTGGTAATTTAACTAGATACTTAAAGAGAAAACATTCAACAGCATTAGTAGGTAGGCTGCATTACCTAGAACCTTGCTTGAGTAAATAGTGCATCAGATCAGTATAGTATATCCGCGTATGTTGTTTCGAGGAACGAATCCGTCGGATTTGTTCCACTTGCGGATGGAAATCGAAAGGAATGAATCCGCAAAAATATCGAAACATCCCATCACTATTTAACATTCTTTGGCCAACGCTCAAGGTCGTTCGTTCGTAGAAAATCCGTAGTAATGACGCCCCAACCAATATAAAACACTATAACCTAATTACATGATCAAGCAAATGATTAGCGAATAAATAACGAGTGTCTCGCGACAGCTTTGCTTTTGGCTGCCATCAAGGTCGAATGTTACAAACCTACAAAGAAAGGGGATTCTTTGTGAATGTATTCGCGGAAACACATGCAAGCTGCTGTATATTTCGTAAAAAGTGCAACCAAAGTACGGGCAGGTAATACAATAAGTAATATTTCACTTTTCGCACTAACCCAAACTAACCCAAACGTAACCCAAGACATAAGCAAAATCAAGAAAAAACTGTTTGCTAACTAAAACTAACCAAAGACATACCCAAAATCAAGAAAAAAATTGTTTAGAAACTTAACCGTAAAAAGATAAGAAAAGGTTTGAACCCTAGCCGCCGCCGCCGAATTGAGACCTAACCACCTAAACCTCTAGACCACGACGCCTCTTGCTGCAAATCGATTGCATTGCGAAGACATCGAACGCTCGAGTCAACGCCACCTACACTAGATGGCGTTGGAGAAGCTTTTACCTTGATGGCAGCCAAAAGCAAAGCTGTCGTGAGACACTTGTAATAAATACAGCTTGCGAGGAAGCGTTCATCCGTCCACCGTTCCACGAGTCCCTGACAAACAGATATCTTTACGGTCTAGCGATTTGCTTGTAAGAGCCCTCGTGGTGTATTAGTAGAGGCACTGCGCTTGTGATGCAGGGGCCGTGTGTTCGATTCCCGTTGGTAGAAAGGCTTTGTTTTAAGATTATATTTGTTTCTTTTTTAAATTTGGGTTAGAATTGGGTTAGTTTTGGTTAGCACTTGGGTAGTTCCTGTAGATTGAACTCTCGTAGCGAGCGAAGCGAGCGGAGGGCCATGCATGCAAAGCCATAATAATACCCTGGGTGGAAGGGGGATATGCTCCTAGCAAGCTGTAGAGACGTAACTTTGAGAAAGAATAGTTATGCTAAGACATGTGATTATTTGACTTTGATGGTGTTTATTATGAATCAGGTACGTGCTTGCTTTTTAATTACAAAAACGTTTTAATATAGCATCAGCTAGAATATTTTCCCAATTTGTATGGTTTAAATTATACCTAATCCTTTTTTAAAACTAACTGATTAAATTATTTAGTTTCTTGCCACAATGGCATGTATGTCAGACCAATAGAACAGATCACTTTTCAGAGCAAAAAAAGCAACCGAAAAGTGATTTATGAAAATAGTTTGATAAAGCAAAGGATAAAAGTGTAGGTGTTTGTCGTTTTTTTGTGTAAATAATAAATGCCACCTTAGGCTGCGTGACCCCTGAATATAGGCAACCACTTATTTGGAATTGGGTGCTTAGCGTTAAAAAGAACACGTTTTACACTAACGGTTACAAAGAGCCTGCAAAACACATTCCCGTCACAGATACCGCCTGACGTGCGTTACATTTGTAACGTTCACTTCACGCATAGCTCTCCGCTCGCTACAGGGGCGCAACGAACAAAAACTAACCCAAGGCATGCCCAAAATAATAAAAAAACTTTTTACGAATAATATAACTTCAAGAAAATAAAAAATAGGATTAATACTAACCGTAAAAATCAACGCCAGCGAAGCCGCAGGTAAAAGCCAAGTGCTAAGTTAATATACTCTTGAAAATATCTGTACAAAATTTCATGATGATCGGAACAGTTTATGCGTGAAAGCGTAAGAAAGAAACAAACAAATTTAAATGGCAAAATTGTATAAAAATCCGAAATTTCCGAACTTTTTTAGGATGATAGCCGTGGCTTCGGACGAATTTGTCGTGGATTTTGAAGTGGAAATTCATTAAAAAAAAAAGCTATGCTATGGATCCAAATACACTGCGAATATAATATAATGAAAATCTAATACCGCCTTAGCGCCATTTGAGTCGTTGCAATCGTGGCCGTCCTGGATTAGCTTGCTCCTCAATGCGCACGGGTTATAATGTCACATCGCGTTTACACATTCCGTCCCCAGATTTCCGTCCTATTTGCCGAGATTTACCCTTATACCGCCGCAAAAAACAAAACTTCTGGAACCACATCCAATCTGAGATGCAATTTAAATTTTATCCGCAACACGTTGCCCGTACTACATCACAGGGACTAGACGTTTGCGAGAATCCGGTCACAGAGCTTCAGAGTTGCGAGCGCATTACATTGAACGAACACCATATCTTTATGGTCCAGCAAATTGCTGACAAGTGGTTTCGTAGCCTAGTGGTTGGATGATGTGTTTGAGATACGACGACCCGGGTTCGATTCCCGTCTGTTTTTGATGTGTAAACATTTTACGCGGCGCTATGAGGGTATATCTCGGCAAATGGGACGGAAATGTGCAAGCGGATGGGGACAGAAATGTGTAAGCAGCTGTGATATCATAGCCAAGTGTCTCGTTTTATTTTTTCAGAGTTATGTTTCTTTTTTTAGGTGAACATGAAATGTAAAACAACTCTGAAGCCCTGTGACCCGGTCCTCGCAACGTCTCGTTTGTATCAGAGGGCGGCTTCAGAGTTGCGCCTTCATGTTTTTTTATTATTTCTAAGGTTATATGGGTTTCTTCTTTTAAGTTTGGGTTAGTTTAGTTTTGTTTGGCACTGCATGAAGTGAAAATGTAAAATTACATTTATGATATTGTAAACACAGACATGAAAGGACTTATTACTTTATTTGCAGACGACACAACTATTTTATGGATACAACGTAACACAGATACCTAATGCGTACCATAGAATCTGATGTTCAAAAATTAAAGACCGGTGCGATGCTAACCAGTGATCCTTTAACTTTTCTAAGGCAAACATCATGCATTTTCATTGTATGCCTGAACCAGTCATTTTGGATAATAACGAAGTTTCATGTAGTGATGTATCAAAGTTTTTTGGGGTGCTAATAGATAAAAACTTGACTTTTAAAAATCACATCATAAATCTATTAGGTAAATTACCATCAGGCTGCTATGTACTAAGCATAGTTTCTAAAAACCTGGATTTTGCAACTGCCCGTATGACTTAATTCGCTCTAATCGAGTCTCATTTACGGTATGGGATAGTGTTTTGGCGTTGCGCCTGCCAGGGCCTGTTGCATTCAGTGTATTGCAATAAAGAGCTGTCAGAAAGATGTGTGGGGCAGATCCAAGGGAATCTTGCAAACCCCTATTTAAAAAATACAGGTTGTTGACTTTGCCGTCTCTGTTCATCTTTGAGTTCGTTATATAAAAGGTCTACACATCTAGTACTCACAGCAAATAACACAAGACAGAGAGGATGTTTACCAACACCTATACCACACACAACACTTATAAAAAAAAACTCAGTAATATATAATGCCAGGAAGATGGATAAGCATATTCCAAGAACATTAAGGGAAGCTAATTCTTATACAGAATTTAAGTGTAAACTTAAATATATTCTCTTGAGTAGTGATATTATATCGTGAATGAGTTTTTGGGGGATAGGTTTTGATCTCCCAGCATTCGGGTTTTTTTTCTTTTTTTTTGTTTTCTCTTTTTTTTCTCCCCTTTTCTCCTTCACATTTCAGCACTTAGTAATGCATTATGGAGAGGGATTGTCTCCCTTTAAGTAGATGTATGTATGCGTTGTAAAATTGTACCTTTTAGTTGTAAGTTGTTGTAAACTAAAAATAATAATATATTGTATGTAGGTGGTATATGTCCTATAGCTGTGTAACACTTTTAATGCTTTTTTCTCTTTTTTTAACGTTAAATTGAACACCACATTTTTGTATATGATTAAATTACATTAAAAACATTCTCTTTTAATTAAGTGGGCATTTGTTAATTTACTTTATAATTTCAGTTTTGTCAACAGAATTGTAAAATGTTCTATGATAATAAAGCAAAATACTTTGAGTTTGACAAATGTAAACATTAAACAATGCATGTGTTTGTCAACAACGTAACGCGTGCGCAACTCTGATGCCAGGTGATGTGGTCCGGGCCATGCTGTGCACACTTGTAATCGAGGCTTTGAGTTAGCCTTCTACTTGTTTCCAAGCCGGCAGGGGCGCACCTGGCGCCACGATTTAACCGTTGACATATCGGAAAACGTCAGCCGAGTCGTCCGGGTCCGTCGTCCTTCATTTTCAAATCATCAGCCATACCCAAGAATCGTAAACTCTAACAGTATTGCTCAATCTGCTCAAAATATCGGTCGCACGTGATTGCTTTTGACGTCAGTCGCAGTCCTCTACCGGATTGTTTTTATTCTAACAGTGCATTTTAAGACGTTTAAAATCGTTTTCTTCAGTGCTATGTGAACAATTAATAGTTATTTGTGTTTTTAGAGCGTAAATTAATCGATTGCCGCTTGAGAAAGAATGTTATTCGCGACGCGTAACGGAGCGCGGTAATCTTTCGAAAACGGCAATCTTACTTTGTGCTCGAAAACACGCAGAACTTCTTCTACAGCCGCATTTTTAAAAATTAAATGCACATTTTTCTCTATACTTATTCTGAAATTTGCAAATGAATGTAATTTTTAACATATTATATTCGGGCATATTTAGAACAAGAGTGTCCACAACAACTGTTACAAACGCACCACTGTCACTTATTTATTTTCGGTTGCTATGACTATTCATAGCACACTCGACGGAAAAAGAGAGAATCTTCTTTTCCATGTACGCTCTAGAGCGTAAAATAAGGATCCGCGGCATTCGTGGATTTAGCGATTTCATTTAAATTTAGACATTAGTTATTTTGCGCGCGGCTGTAGAAAAACAATTTTAACTCGTGTACCCTACATTTGTGTACTTTGAAAAACACTGACTTTGAGCTTCAGCAGAGACTTTTAAAGTTGGCGTGCTTGAGTAATCATAAACCATGTTTTTGAGCTTGAACAGTCTTGAACAAAGTTTGTGTGCTTGCTGCTTATCTACACATATACTATTAAAATGTGCACACATTTCTTTTACGTTTTTTAGTGCAATAACCCAAGAATAGTAAACTTTATTACGATTCTTGTGCGCAACCTACATATATATAGTTATATAAGCCTAATATATTATTTTTGTTCTTAATAACCTATTTTTAGTATGTAAGTATAATGTAAGTATTTGTTGATTGTAATACTTAATTAAAATTTATAAAAAACTCTGTTTCACGATTCTTCAATGTCATAAAGCACACGAGTTTTACTAAATCACCATCGGCCAAATGTAATACTATGATTCTTTGTTTGTCAAAAAACACTAGGTTGAATCGTTGTTGGAATAACTCAAACAATGGTTGTATGTATGATTTTGGGTAGGAATGATTTATTTATTGCATTTCCAAATATCAAAATATAAGGGAAACACGGTTGCAACCTAGTATGTTTTATTTTCTACGGTACCCTACTTCTCAATTATTATTATAATTTAACAAGTACCCCAGATCAATTACAAAAATTATTTAATATGGACATTATAAAAATGGAAGGATCTCAGTATAAATGTGGATATTGTGGTTGGTTTACTTATTCTGTTTGTGAAAGCTATTTAGATTAAATTCTTACACATAACACTCGTAAGAGAGGTTTCGAAGTTCATTTTTAAGGTATCTAGTTAAAAAAATTAGCAAAACTAGCAGCAGCAACTAGCAAAAAGCTATTATTATTATAAATGCAAATAAAAAAAATGAGCGAGTCTGCTAGTACTCGAGACTGATGTGTAAACATATCCTATAACGCCATCGGTTGAAAAAAAATTACAACAGCATGTTGTGTTCCCAAGCGGTCACCCACCCAAGTACTAACCACGCCCGACGTTGCTTAACTTTAGTGAGCGGACGAGAAGTGGTATTTTCAACGTATTATGGCCGTTACCCATACATTTTAGCTTGCTCATAGAATAAAAACAAAACACCGCATTTATAATATTGGTTTTGATTCTTTAATAATACTTACTGGCAGCTTCGGAGTGGATTAATTCAGTGCACAAATTCGACACGAAAATCTAATGCCACCAGGAATAACATCATCATATGGACTCAGCTTAATTACCTAGTAGTAGTGGGCCTTTGATTTGGGAAAGTCAATAACCAACTTTTTGAAATTTCAGAAGAGAGCTATGACAATGTGACAAACGTGAGATGATGATGACAATATTGTTTTAAACGTCTGGGCATCTGAATAACACTTCTGACAGTTCGTTTAATTTAAAATAATAATATGCATTTTTATCGTCTCAAATCCGTTTAAAATAGTATATTATATACCTAGGTTGAGAAGTAAGCCATTATTTACAGAGCACTTTTATATCCTGAGGCGCGTAGCGCCGAAGGATATAATGTGCGAGGTTAATAATGGCCTTCTCAACCGAGGTATATATAGAATTTTTTTTTACTTCTAACACTGATATATTACCATATTTGATTCGGTTTGATTTTTATATTAGTCATTTTCTACTTATTTTTCAAATAGCTCAAAATATCAGGTAGCCTGGAAGTTCAGTTGTCTTACTGACAGATATCGTAACATAATCTCCTGACAGCTCCATACATACAAAGTACCTTCTTTCCATCTAAATTTTGACAAAATCGCATTATTAATAAGAATATTATGAGGAGTCATGAAAAGTGAGTCATACTGTATATATTTTTTTTACTAATAGCACTGATACGATCCTTATCATTATTTGAATTGATTAGACTTTGAAATTAATCATTTCCTACTCATTTTTCAAATAATCCGAAATGACAACTAGTTGTCAAACTAACAAGTTTGACATTTTAACATTTTCCGTTTCCGTTTCATTATTGACCTAGGGTTTTTTTAATATTATTATTTACCTAGGGTGAGAAATGTTACTTCTCATTTGAGGAATGGAGTAAATAATGGTGATTTATCATGTTAGTAGTAAAAAAACGATTTTAAATGGCAAAATAAAATTGTATAAAAATCCGAAAATTCGGACTTTTTTAGGCGGATAGCCGTGGCTTCGGACGAATTTGTCTTGGAATTTGAAGCGAAAATTAATTTTAAATTCAACCGTCCATTAAAAATAAGCTGTGCTATGGATTCAAATACACTGCGAATATATTAATTAAAAAATACTTTAGACGGTTCGTTTAATTTAAAATATACTTTTTGATCGTCTAAAATTCGTATAAAACGATTTTAAATGACAAAATTGTATATAATACCGTCCTAGCGGCTAGAATTGGTTTGCGCATTTCCGTCCCCACACTTCCGTCCCATTTGCCGAGATTTACCCTCATACCGCCGCCTAAGATGTTTACACATCAAAAAGAACTCGATGCGCATGGCAAAACATACGGATGCGTATCACGGAAGGTCCATGTGGATGGGCAAAATTCAACGTGTTCGTTTCACGTATACGGATATCCGTGATCACATATACATGCGGATTCAGGCTTAGCTGGCTTAGTTCCATGATACAATAACAAGGAACTTAGGCCCCTTTTTTCAGTCATAATTCAAAAGTTCAGGCATCAAATTTCTTTCAAAGTCGTCGTCCTTGAAATGTCTTGAGCATATTCGCGACGTTTTGGGATTAAAACTATCACTACGGCAACAAGCGTTTACCCACAATTTTAGCGACAAAGTATCTTTAGGGAATGTATGAAATCTAATAGTTTTATCAAAGTTCTGTGCTTGATTATCAATGTTATTACGACCGTGCACGGCACAACGTATTTTTAATTGCCAAATTTTCACTTCTTTACCCAATAAAATATAAGAATGTTAGCACCAAACACTGCAAAAAAGTTATAGTTCACACCACACAATATCTAAATCTCATATTATCCACGCAGAAACCGAAAAATAGCAAAAAGCACAAGGAGCACACTAAGCTCAATGGTAAAGAATACAACAAGACGCCATGTTTACTCTCTTTTATACGTCACAAAAGTTGACAGCTGTGCGGCTGTCTGCGCGATATCCTACCTTCTCCCTGTTATTGTATCATGGCTTAGTTCCATGTTCCAGCAGTGAGCAGAAGCAGAATAATAATCAGCTGATTGTCAATGTCATTGCTGATTTTATTTTTATTTACAATTGGCATTCATATTATTATTATTATTATTATTTTTAGGGGTTGTTTGCTATTAACTTGTGATTTTTCAACAAAGTTATGGATTTAGCAAAAGTTCCTAATGAAAAAAAGTTGGACCTTTGTAGGTGGTATTTTAGAGGTTGGTTTTATTGCTATAATGTTATTTTTTTCTTTTTAATGTTTGTTATTTTTTAGCTGGTTTTGCCTTCTTGCCATTTGTCTGGGCCGTGAATGCAATATGGTTTTTTAACGAAGCTTTTAAAAAACCGGAATACAACGAACAAAAGCAAATAAAAAAGTGTGAGTTACAAACTGGGTTTGTTAAAATAAAAGTACAAACCTATTGCTGCTCAAAATATAGATCTTTCTGTGGTCACAAGTCATCCGTATGCCTCATGCAACATTTTAAAATGCTCTCTTTTTACTTCTCATAATAGCTACTGACAGTCTTTCGGGTAATTATAGGATATAGCCCCATCATAAAAATTCGTGATTTTTTTTAAATTTGTGGGGATTCTAATGCATTAAAGAAGTAAATTTGAGAGAAAATATATCGGCAGAAACACAATTTTATGCATATTTTTTATAATTTACATTAATTATTACAATAGCTTGGGGTAATTATTGGATATAGCCCCATCATAGAAATTTCCGATTTTTTGCATTTCTAAGAATTCTAATGCATTAAAGAAATAAATTTGAAAGAGAATAAATTGGCGGAAACTTGTTTCAAGATTTTTTTTCATGTTTTTTTTATAGTTTTGGTTAATTTGTTTAACAACCAATGAAACTACCAAGAGAAAAGCGGGCTTCAGTCCTTTGACAACTTTTTAGTAGCCTTTATTACTTTGGGTTAGCTTGAGTTAGTTTTACTTAATTTGGGTTGGTGTTGGTACTGTTGGTTGCCTTAGGTTAGCTTGGGTTACTTTTGTCTAGTAAGTGAGAGACATGCACAAAACAGAGGACTTAAGCTTTGCAAACACCTTAAGCGTAGTGGGCACCTTCAGGTCATTTTATTATCTTTGATTAGCCTGAGGATAGGCTAGATAATTGATTCAAATTAATTTCAGTATATTTATTATTCATTTAAATACCAAATAACTTTAAATTTCTATGATGGGGTTATATCCAGTTATTATTCCTCTAATTGTTGTATATATCTCCAGTATAATAATTAACCAAAATTATAAGAAACAAAGAACTATACAAGAAATCTTGTTTCCATCAATTTATTTTCATTCAAATTTACTTCTTTAATGCTTTAGAATACCTAGAAATGTAAAAAATCGCGAATTTCTATGATGATGACATATCCAACTGTTACCATTTTTTGACTGTAAATATGACCAATTTTTATATATTTTGTTATTGAGAATTTGGTTTTCTAAACAGCAGATAATGAGAGAAATATTGGGTCGTGTAGTACCTCGGCTTTTGCAAAAAAATTGCACTAGAAAGGGGGTGAATGCATCTGAGCCAAAAAAGCCCTCAAATTTCCAGTTTTGATGTTAAATTGCCATACAACGAGTAAACTTACACTACAACTTTTCTACGTGAAACATGAAAATAAGGGCCATTTTAGGAGCCCACATGGAGGTTGCGGTACCATGTTGCCAAATGTTGCATATTTTCTTATGAGGAGTAACACAAAGTGATTACTTATTAAATTTAAAGGAAGCAACTGATTACAAGATTTCAACAGAACATTTAAAAGGAAGTGTAATATAATATGTGTTAGTTTTTGTTGGCTGTGCCCATGGAGCATGGAGGGCCATGTGACAAGTATTAGTTTGGGTTACATTTCACTTCACAATAAACTGTTGACCTTGTTGCATAAAGAAACATGGGCTGCTTTCCTAATTCAGGTTAATTTTAAATAAGTAATAATTTAAATGATCAAATGTATTTTTTTTTTCAAAGAAGTTATTATATTGCTACATGAAAATGTAGCATTTACAGTGATTTTATTATATTTATGATATGTTACCTAGGAACCTTGGTGTGTGTATAAATAAGTGCTATGTTTCCAAAATTATCTTGGGTTAGGATATGTTTGTGTAGAACAAGAGCCCCTGTTTTGTTCCGGCCCTGACTCAAACCGACTGATGGCCCATTAAAAAAAGAAAAAATTGATTTGTAAATATCCTCTCTTCTCCCTCTCTTCTCCCTCCCCCTTTCTCTAATGCAAAAAAGTAATTTGTGTTGAAATTAAAATAGTTTTTAAAATCGGAGTGTAAAAAAGTAAACATACAAACACGAGTATTTATAATATATATAATGCATTTTTAAAAATAATATTAAACATAAAATAAGATAGGAAAATCTATTAATATATAATTGGCCATAACCCTTGACTAGGTACCTTTTAGACAATTTTATCATTGTTGAATGTTTGTAAATAACTGTTTATTATCAAATCAACTACTGCCATGGGTAATAGGCTGCTCAGCCAGCTCAATATAAACTTAGTCCTGTAACAAATAGAAATTTAACATCTAAAATTCCATCAATATGGAACTGTCATGCTGTAAATGCTTTTGTAAGTGTATATTTAAATGCAGGCCTAAAGGTGAAGGTGTGTTTGGCGCCTCGTGTGATCTTTGTTCTAAATCTTTTTGTAAAAAATGTGCAGAAATCTCATCACCGGAAGAGGATGCTTTAGTTGTAGTTAACCGTAAACTTTTATATTACTGTAATGATTGCCGGTGCCGTATAGTTGACAACAAAAATTGCGAAAACATTAAGAAGCTCTCTGAGGCTTATGATAAAATTAAAGCTGAATGTGGAAGGAAATAATCGAAAGATTACAAGTAAACTTTGAGAGCGATAAATCTGAAATCGGCAAACTACTCAAAGAACTAAAGGCCAAACAATGACATATTGAAAGACTTAAACGTGGTACTCAAGATTTTGAAGAAGCAGTCTGTGCGAGGGAACAGGATGTTGAAGCCATAATTAGCAACCAAAAAATGGAAATTCAGAAACTAAACAAGGAAATTATAGAACTGCTAAGTACTAACAAAAAACTTACCGAGCAAATTGATGAATTACATGAAAAATCTATGTACCTCGAGAGAAAATTAAGTGAGTTAAATGTCTTAAAACAAAATATGTTGACAAGTATTGACGTTCTGGAGACGGAAAAGGAACAGTATGCAACAGATCTTAAAAAGACGTTGTATGACTTGTGCAGTACAAGAGACAACCTGGCCAATTTGCGCAAGATTCATTCTAACCCAGAAAATCTATATGAAGAGTTAACTAAAGAAGATCTGGGTAATAATGCCATTAAAAACAGCGAGTTTACTAAAGAACATAATCCAGTCACTGAAAATGATCAAACAACTAAAAGTAATAAACTGCTTATTTTAGGAGATCAAGAGAGCTTTCATATGGGCAATGTTTAAAGATCTAAGACAAAGGATTTTATAATCCAATCAATAATTAAGCCTAATGCCGAATTTATTGACGTTATAATAGACGTAGTATCATTGACCAAAATGTTCACTTTGAATGATTATGTAGTTATTTGTGCAGGTCTTAATAATTTTAAAAATAATTTTAAAAATAGTAACTATCCATTATTTAAAGATATCAGTGCAAGTTTAAAATGCTTGGCACATACAAATGTTATAATCTTAGCTGTACCTTATAAAATGTCTGTTCAAACAAATCTCAAGATATTTAAGTTTAATAGTAAACTTGACTTATATATACAAAGGCTTAACCAATTGGTTCAAGGTAAATTTTGTTTTCTAAATACTAATTTTAGGGGGATACCATGTGGAAAAGATAAAAGTTGCAATGATATTTTGAAACTAATACTTTTTGTGCCTAGAAACAATCTTGTGTTTATTGACTTGTCTGATTCAGTAGATTTAAATGTGAACAATGTAAATGTACCGCAGATTGATGGTGTGGCTAAAAATTTAAATGAAAGCGATCGAGATAACGATTTTTTTTTAGATACAGCCCCTTTTATAAAAGGGGCATCAAACTCCAACGTTATCCCTAAGTTAGTAAGAAAATGTGAATCCTCTCTATCTATCAGTAAAGCTACTATATCGGTATTTGTATTGAACATTCAATCCTTACGAAGAAAATGTGAAGAATTGTATATTTACTTAGAAAGTATTAAGTTTCCAGATTTGGTTCTTATTACTGAACACTGGCTACGCCCAGATGAATGTTTTTTGGTAGAAGGTTATACTACTGTATCATTGTTCACCAGATCCAATTCAATTCATGGGGGCACACTTATACCTTTATACTTATTAACAAGAGATGTAACGAATGTTTGAGGGAATTCGTTTCCTTTGATAAATTTGATTACCTGCGTGAAGAATTTATATTCGAGTTCTCTCTGGCATTTTGTAAGCGAAGTAACTTATATATACTCTGCTTATATATATATTGTCTTAATACATTCATGCAAAAATTGGATATAATGTTGTCTCAGCTACCAGTAAACTGTAAATTAGTTCTTGCTGGTGACTTGAATGTTAACTACTGTGATAGATCTCCTGGTTCCATTTTCATGTCAAATCGTTTGTCTTCCTATGCCTTGGTGATGCGTGTTAGCGCTCCTACACGTATAACCCATAGTTCCAGTACATTGCTTGATTATGTGTGTTCAAATATACACTGTTTGTCATGTGAGGTAATGAGTGCGGGGCTCTCGGATCATGAGGCTATAATTGGCGAATTTTCATATTTAACAAGCAAAATGAGCTCTTCTCAGCGGGAGTTTAGGCGAATATTTAGCACTGGAAATTTCAACAACTTTCACGGATTTTGTTTGGGGGTCAATTGGCAGGGAATAGTTCGGTCTCCGGAGCCGTTTTCTACATTCCATGTTGTTCTTTCGGATGTTTTCAATAGGGCGTTTCCATTAAGACAAGTAAGGACACAAGTGGGACAAAAAACCTTGGCTCACACCTGGCCTCCGACGATCAGGGGCAAACTTACGTAGTCTTAATTACCTACGGAAGTATCTCTATAGTGAAAGTTTTATCACTTTCTGTAATAGATATAGATCTATCTATCGCAAGCTTGTGCAACACAGAAAGAATTGTTACTACGGGCGACGAATATCATCGGCTTCAAACAAGTCTAAAGAAAGCTGGGTAATAATTAATGAATTGAGAAATAAGACCAGACGAAATGCTCCGGTGACCGAGGTTGACCCTGACTCGCTAAATAATTTTTTTTGTAACGTTGCAAGTACCTTGATCCAGAAAATTGCTACAAATGCCGACCCTCTGGAAATTTTGAGAAATGTTTCTGTTTCTGTTCCTGGTTCATTTCTTTTTTTGCCAACAGATCTTCATGAGGTAAAGGCAACCATACTTGCGTTAAAGAACAACAAATCTCATGGGGAAGATGGTATCTCTGCAGAGGTGCTACTAAGGCTACCAGATTGTGCTTTGGAGACTTTGATATTTGCCATCCATGACGGCTGGCATAGGGGCATATTTCCGTCTTGCCTAAAGTCAGCTATGGTAATACCATTGTATAAGGGTGGTGACCGTAAAGAACCTTCCAACTATCGTCCAATCTCTTTATTGTCTACACTTTCAAAAATTGTTGAACGGCTTGTTAAGACTCGAATGTGGAACTATCTTCAAACCGTTGACGCCATCACACCATGCCAATTTGGCTTCCGGCCGTCTAGGGGGACTCATGACGCTGTTCAAAACCTCCTGGAAGATGTATACATGGGTATTAATGGGCATGAGGCTGTGGCGGCAGTGTTCTGTGATCTGACAAAGGCCTTCGACTGCGTTGATCATAGAATACTGCTGGCAAAGCTTGAGTGCTATGGGTTCCGCGGTACTGCCTTAGCCTGGCTTGCATCCTACTTGGATGGTCGTACTCAGTCGGTTGTGTCAGGTGGAGAGAGGTCATCAGCATTGAGGGTGGAGTCAGGAGTCCCCCAGGGGTCGGTTCTTGGACCCTTATTGTTCCTGATTTATATCAATGACTTGACTTGCGTCGAAATTGGTGGAAGTTTCACAATGTTCGCCGACGATACCGCGGTATCATGGCATGGGCATGATGTTGGGGGACTTGGCTCATGTATCTCGGCTGACCTACAGAATATTAAGGATTGGTGTGATGCAAATCGCCTTGTGTTCAATGCTGATAAGACAAATGTTCTTGCATTTGGTTGTGATCTGGAGGATGTCTATCTTGAGGGTTGTACTGTTCAGACTTCTGGAATGTCTAAGTTTCTGGGACTTAGGGTTGATAAACAGCTTCGTTTTGAGGAGCATATCTTGGGGTTGGGTAAGACGTTGTCTTCTGGATGCTTTGCGGTAAGAGTGGTGAGACAGGAACTGGGTCAACAGATGGCTAGAATGGTGTATTTTTCATTATTTGAGGCACATCTCCGGTATGGTATTCCCTTTTGGGGAGCAAGTACGCACAATTTGCAAAATATACTTTTTGTCTTGCAAAAAAAGGCTGTACGCTTCATTGCCAATATCAACCAAAGAGTGTCATGTAAACAATACTTTATTGATTTAAATCTTCTTACCCTACCATCTCTGTACATACTTGAGACTGCGTCATTGATTTTTAAGAACCGTCAGATTGCACAAGCTCGCGAACCGCAAAGGGTCACAAGGCAGATAGATGATTTGCCTTTACCAATACCAACAAAGGTAATGGTCCAGAGATCTATCATATATAATGGCAAAAAGATTTTAATCACCTTCCTAAAGTGTTAAAAGCATCACCAACTACTGGACATTTTAGAAGGGCACTAAAAAGGGTGTTAATCCCAAAAGCCTACTACAGCCTAAATGAATTTTTTATGGATCGTCTGTAGGATTTAAAGCTTAAACTTTTATACTGCTTATGTCTTGTTCTTTTTAAATGATTAATGTTTTTTGTTGTTTTTATTGTCTTGTTTTTTACATATGTTAGGGTTAAGTTTTTTTTATAAGATTTTGACTTTTTTCTTAAATTTAATAATTATTGTATCGTAATGGTTAGACTTATTTTTAACTTGCTTTGTAAATAGGGACTAACATTGTTTCTTTACAATAAAGCACTTTGACTTTGACTGACTTGACTATTCGAGATGTTTTAGGATTAAGACTATCCTCTCGACAACAAGCGTTTACCCACAATTTTTGCGACAAAGTGTCTAGGAAATATAATAGATCTAATAGTTTTATCAAAGTTCTTGGCTTGATTATCACTTTTACAGCCACAGTAGTCACAGAACAGCGCATTTTAATTGTCAAGTTTTCACTTGTTTATTCGATAAAATATAAGAATTTTAGCACTAAACACTGCAAAAAAGTTATAATTCAGACCAGACAATATCTAAATCTGATATAATCCACGCAGAAACCGAAAACTAGCCAAAAAACAAGAAACACACTAGTCAATAGCAAATAATACAATACAATAATACAATAAGACGCCATCTTTACGCTCTTTACTACGACACAAACCAAAAACCAAACCATACTCAGTTTAACACTAAGAAATTATTGGGTGGACCAAAGGACAAAATCGAAATATTCTCGGAAATATTGGAAAAAAGTGGAATTTATGAAATTGGATGTATGGATTGTAACCAAAAATATGTTGGGAAACTAGAAGATCTATAGAAACGAGATTCAAAGAACACATAGCCCATTTAAAGTATTGTAGAAGAGAAAAATTAAGTGTTGCAGGGCATGCTTTTGAACATAACCATAGAATAACAATTAAACATTTTAAATTAATTCATAATATATCTGACAGGAGATTATTAGATGCATAGGAAAGTATGGAAATTATTAAATGTAATAGTTTAAATAGAGATAGGGAGTCTATTATTCGGTATAGTCCATTGTATTGGTTAATCGAGCGAGAGGTTCCCAGGATTGGTTCTTTTTGGTTTCGCTTGATTAAGCAAACAGTTAGTGTAAAATAGAGTTAGGTAGATTTTAAGTTTAGTTTTAATCATCCTGATGATGCTAGCATGATTATCAAAACGCGCGTCGAGTGCAAAAATTCTGTTTCGGTAGTGTGGATAAACTGTTTAAACAATACGCTAAAGTATTTTTTTCTAAATCTTTATTCAGTTCAAATTCTATTCTCATAACAACAGACCCAGCCTGTAAAGATTCCTTTTGTTGGTAGCTCTTGATTTAAAATCGCTTTTGGATCAAATAGGGGTTCTTCAGTTTTTGCATAGTAAGAAGATCGAAATTGGGAATACATTTCATACAATCTAACTATTGCTTATATCCAAGAGAAGATTATTGTAGATATATCTTTTAGAATTCAAAAAAAAACTTTAATATGTATCAAGTTTATGTCATTAAATTCACTCATATTTGTTGTTTTCAAATCTCTTTTCCTGTTGAAACGCCATTATAGCATGATGAGGAGTTTTAATCCTTGTCGATGTCTCAATCGGCCAATTGTGCCTGGATGTTTTCAACAGTTGCGGATATTCAACTAATTCGGTAGTTATAATGCCATTATTGTCAGTGTCACATCCCACAAGTATTAGTTCCTGTTTTGTGTTAAATATAAGTTTCTTATAACCCTCAAAGCAACCCATTAACATTTTAAGAGGAATGCATACATTAAATACACCACTTTTTTCATCAACTAATGTATTTGCAATTTTTGTGACCATCGAGCGTTTTTTTTGTGTCAGATTCGTGTATGGGTAAAATTTAATGAAATCCTCTAGTTATCTTAGTAATTTATGGTTAATATGTATGAGTGTAGTATATCGTTGAAAATTAAGTTGGGGCTTGCACAGTTTTGTCGCCAATGCCGAAACGAAATTCAGAAGTACTTCAAAAACGTACAATTAGATATCTCTGTGGTGCTAAGCCTCAGGATTTATGCAGAGCCTTATTTCTTGAACAGAACATCATAAATAACTCTTTTTTTTTATCACAGCAAGTACTCTTCCAACATTCACACCCCTTCTTTGGTATTGAAATTCTTTTACCATTAATCTCCCGATTCCAACCTCTGTATTGACTAAAAGTTCATTTATTTACAACAGTAAGAAACTATTTACCTAATCATCTTCTGCTTGCAATAAGTAAATTAAAATAATATTATGGTTTTTAAGCGCAAGGTGAAAACTTGTTGGTTGCAAGCGGTTTTTAGTGTGGATGAGTATTTCCTGGCCACTTTGTCTTTGTTTGTTTTTTGTATAGATGGTTGGTGCTTACTGCTTACACACAACTAACTTTATTTTTTATGCGATTTTTAAATCAATGTATTTTAACTGTTTTTGATGGCATATGTGTATTAGGATGTATATATAGTGTAACTATTTCTAGTTTTGTCTATTTTATTTTACGTCTTACTTTTTACACTTTAATGTCTGCTTTTTATAATTAATGGCTCATTTTAGGTTTAACTTACTGAATGTTTTTAATAATGATTTATTTAGCTGCTAGGTTTTTATTTCATCTTTGTCAATGCGACTTTTATGTACTTCTGACAATAAAGCATGGTTCAGTTTGTAACACGTTCATCAGCTTCCCCTCCAAATATAGCATTCCTAATGAGGTTTTAATTCAAAAAGTTTTAGTTTTAATCATCTGATTATGCTAACACAATTAGCGAAACGCACGTCGAATACAAAAAGTGTGTTTACTTAAAAAGTCATACTTTCCAGGCACCAAATAGATGTACATAATATTCAAATATCTACTCTTAATAATAACGGGTATACCCGGGGAAATATATACCGGGTGCATGTTGACACCCTATTAAGTAATAATTTTATGTTTTATTTTTAGATGTAATTTTCTCCGCCATGGGAGCCTTATTATGGCTTATTGTTCTAACGTCCTGGGTTACTGTTTTTCAAGTGAACAGGTCTCAATGGGGAGAATTTGCAGATCGAATATCCTTTATTATTCCTTTAGGAACGCCCTAGTGAATATTATTTTTAGGCATGTGATAGTGATAAGTATAGAAATATTGGATTTTCTTATTTTTAATAGATTTCACATAATTTATTATTCATGTTTAATTTATATTTTAATTATTAATCGATATTAGATCTTTTTTGAATTGCTTGTCTATGTGTCCATACAAGTTATGTAAAGACAATGATTGGATTTTTTCGATTTGAATAAGATATTTAACATATTTACACGCCGACTTTTTACAATGTTTATGTTCTTACCCTTAGACTTATAAAATTTTTTAAACTATCAGCTGTTTTTTCTAATGTCAAATATTGATAAGTAACCTGTATTATTTGTACTTTTTTCAATTAGATTAATATATGCGTTTTTTTGTATGTTCTGAAATTAAATGTGGATTGGACATGGGCAGGTATAATTGAATCTAGTCCATTTTATTTAGGATTTGTATAACATCCCTGATTCTCAATGGTACTAAATTTTCAAAATAGAAAACAAATTCGAAAATTAATGCAATTTGCAATGTTATAAATTTTAAATATACAAAATTATATTCAAATAAAAACAGATATGCAGTTATTTAAACAACTTCCAATTAGATTATGGAATAGAATATGATTTGCCTTCAATATAGAATGTAAAACAAATCTGCCAAGTAGGTATCTAGCTTATCCACTTGGACAACGATAACCGACCGTTTATTGTAACGATGGTCTTTCGAACCGTGTACGCTGATACTTAAAAATTAACTACTTAATTGGCAGTCACATTTTATGAAAAGTAGATATCAAAAAAAGTTCCAAGTATGAGTATGAGTGGGCAAGTGTGAATTCGGAAAATATATTTTTCAATTAACCTATTAACAGCTTAAAAATATGCGTTGCAAGCTTATTATTAAATTATAGACAATTTAGGTACGACGTACTTATACAGCATTTAGAAAAAATAATTGAAAATCGTTAAGGACATATACCTTATTGGCTTCAAATACAGAACGTTTGCAAACAGTCTAACTGAAACGATAGTGTCACATAAACTTAATGACTAATTAGTTTACACCTACACTTCATACTAATGAAGCTACTTGTAATATGTTCATAAATTTTAATGTAATTTTCAATACTGAGTGAAGCTAAAGCGTTGAGCATAACATGGAGGTTCGAAGCCTATTTTTGAAAGGCGCGTCAAGTTGCCCCCCACATTCGAAGTTCCTGAAAAATGTATAACCACTTACTGTGTTCAAAGTGTGCTTTACTGTGCCGTTTCGATACCAAAGTTATAGGGAAAAATATGGGGGCTAACTTGACTTGACGCTCACCCCCCATGTTTTTTTTTTGGAAATCAGATCATACAAAAATTAATTGTAATTTATCGGCAGTGTGCTGAACTGTGCTGGACTAGGTTTTTCTCAAAATTTGAATTTTCGGCCATTTTCTGATTAAAACCTAATGGGCGGCTAACTTAACGCTCAGCCCTCACCTAATTTTGGAAATCAGATCAAACAAAGATGGATTGTGATTCAATTTGTAGTGTGCTTTACTGTGCCGATGATATTTTGAACTGTTGTAATGGTCGGGACAGGGTACCCGATTTAATTGAAGAAATGTTTCAACAAATTGTTTAACAAAAAGACAAGTAAAACTTAATTTAATTTTAATGGTTCAAAAATTAAATGAAGTCCCGAAACAAAACCCAAGGAGAAAACGTTCAAATAAAATAACAAGTTTATTTTAATTAACAAAAGTTATAAACAAATTGAAGTTTAATCACGAAGTAAGGCCGAACAAAAAGAAAAAGAAAATGAGGTGTAAGCGAAAAGCACTTACACTCGTTCAATACAAAATAAATATTAATAAAGCCACTTACCATTGGAATATATTTCAATGAGCGGCATGGTGAATAACTACACAAGATTGGGAACCGATTTGAAATCGCGGTGACTTATACTTTAGATTTGTTTTCGACTGCATTAGAACGCGGCACAAAAGGAATTAAAAAAGAGATCAACTGCAGTCAAAACGAATTCTTACGCTGGTTCCTAAAACCCCGCTCTAAAAAGAACCTCATTGGTCAGGGCGGTTCTAATTTTCAGTCCAGCGAATTAAAATGAAAGAAAGACGATCTTACCATATAAGGATCGAACATTATGGAACGGTATGGAAAAATACAGAAACTTCAGAGAGATGGAAAATTAAAACCAATTAGAACTCGAATCGTGTTTTTGCCGAAAGGGCAAATGAGGAAACAACGCACGTGAACCGCTGCAGGTGTTCAAATTCCTGGCTTTTCTGTGAATCAAAATGCGTAAAAATCCGGCTATAAAAGCATGATCTTATCAAAGAAAAATCAGTCTTATTCTCAAATCCAGTTGCAGTGGGTCCTTATGGCCAAATTCAAAATTTTATAAGAAATATCAGTTGTAGCTGGTCAGTAGAAGAAGTTTACCAGTCCTACATCACTCCCACTCCCCATTTCCTCCCATCTCACTGCGCATGACCCAGCAATATGTCGACCACTTCGACTATGCATATTTTTCAACCTATATAAAAGTAACGTGACCCAATACTCGAACCGACGTTGCCGATACCTTTCACTTTCACATAACTGATGAAACCCAAGCCAGGGGCGTAACATAATTTTTTCATTAACTTCGACTATATATATTTTTTAAACTACATCACTCCCAAAATGGGATCAATCCCATATCCAACATCACTCCCACTTTCACCATCCTCCCATTTTGGAAGGTCCTACCAGCGTGAGTTCTGAACTGAAAAAAATTGCCAGAGCGGATACTTTGGAGATCGGATTGCATAAGTCGAAGGAAGGGTTACCCCGAACATATGCGGAAATTATTAAAGAGCCTAAGGGTGAAGTTCTGTTAATAAAACCCAAAATAAAACAGGATAATAAGAAAACAAAGGATGCGATTAAAAATGCTGTTGATCCTACTGAGCTTGGTGTCGGAATAACTCAAATCAGGGAAGTGAAGGATGGTGGTATATTGATGCGATGCAATACTATAGAGGACATAAATAAACTAAAAAATTCTGTTGATAAAAAATTAAAAAACAAATATGATATAAAAACGCCAGATACCATATTTCCAAAAATAAAAATAGTGGACATAGAGGAAAATCTCAGCAATGAAGATCTGATAGCTTGCATATTGAAACAAAACAAATTAGTATTGCAGGAAAATTCTCGCTTTGAGGTAAAGGCATTTAAAAAAATGAGAACTAACTTTATGGCAATTGTCGAATGTGATCCGGAAATATATTGGAGTATAATAGAAACAAACAAAAAACTGTGTATTGGGTTTTCACTTTGCCGTGTCTTTGAATATGTGTCTGTGTTTCGATGTTTTCAATGTAGTAAATATGGTCATAGTGCTAGTGTATGTCAAGAAGAAGTGAAATGTTTAAAGTGTGGTGGTATTGATCATATGGCCAATGATTGCGTAAGTCCTAAATTTAATTGTATTAACTGTGTTGAGGCCAGTGCATCACAAAATACGACCTATGATACCGGTCATTCCACATTTGACATTGAGTGTCCGATTTACGGGCACAGGAGGGAGATTGAGAGAAAGAAAACAAACTATACTGTTGAAAAATAGCAATTAGTTAACATAGAACTAAATAGCGATGCTAATAACTTTAAAAATGTGTGCAATATTTCACCTCAGTCTCCTTCTTGCCTTAAACTTCTCCACCAAAATGTACAAAGTATAAAAAATAAGATTGATAATGTAGAGTTTGTCTTAGAGTCTAAGAAGATAGATGTAGCATGTATAACTGAACATTGGTTAAACAACATGGAGGTAGGGCTTTATAAAATAGGAAACTATAACGTGGGAAGTTTCCATTACATTACATCATTTTATATAAAAATGCGCTCAATATATCAGTCAGGAGTGTAGACAGGATAGATCAGTATAGTTATGATAGTATTTTTGAGGTGTGTGCTGTTAGTCTTAGCTACAAGGAATCAAATATTTGTGTGATCTGTCTGTACAGAGCTCCTAATACAGACGTAGGTGTCTTCCTCAACAAATTAAACAATTTTCTTTTTGATGTGTGCTCATTTGTGAAGGGCCAAGTTATTCTTTGTGGTGAATTTAAGATTGACTATTTAGAGCCTTCGAATATTGTGCGCGAATTAAAAGATATTCTTCTTTCGCATGGTTTGTGTAATGTTGTATTAGAGCCAACGCGTATCACGCCTAACTCAGCGACATTGATAGACTATGTATGTGTCAACAGTCGTGAGTTGGGTGATGTGCAGTGCTCTGTTTGGGAGGGATGTCTGTCGGATCACTCGGCTCAAACTATAGAGATTCCTTTTGAAACGAATATGAATAATGAGATTCAAAAAAGATTTTTCACTGACAGGAATATTGGTCAATTCAGGGCATATTTGAGCGGGGAGACCTGGCAGGATGTCTTTCAGGCTGAATGTGTGGATCAGGGTTTCAGTGAGTTTTCTAATTATTTGCAGTACTATTGCAGTATATGTTTTCCGTTACAAAAAATTGATAAGAAGCGACAGAGTGATCATGGACTGAAACCCTGGTTAACGGCAGGTATAAGGAAGTCATCCCAAACTCTCAAGGTTCTGTTTAGAAAAAAAATGGAGAGCAAATCTGATCTTGACGATGCTTATTATAGATCGTATAAAAAAAATTGCAGAAATGTTCTAAAAAAAGCCAAACAAATGCATAATGATGAGTTTTTTCTTCAATCTGATAATAAATCTAAAGCAGCTTGGAAAATTATAAATAATGATATTAAGAATAGTAAGAAGGAAAGAAGGGGGATCTGTGAAGTACGAGGTGACAATGACGTCATATTGACAGACAAAAATGATATCGCCACTTGTTTTAATCAATACTTTGTTAATCTTCCTGTGAGTCTTTTGGGGAACTCTGTAGTCGTTGACGGGCCACAAATCAAGAACCGAACTCCTAATTCCATGATGCTTCAACTTGTAAATGAATATGAAATTGGAGAAACAATTGGAAAAATAAAAAAAATCTAATTCTGCAGGAATGGATAATATACCTTCTATAGTTTTCAAAAAGTCTGCTGATTTTTTATTGTATCCATTGACATTTTTAATCAATAACTCTCTGGCCAATGGGATTTTTCCCGACTCTCTGAAGGTTGCTAAGGTTGTTCCTCTATACAAAAAGGCGGATCCACGGGATGTTCAGAATTACAGACCGATAGCTGTCTTGCCAACATGGTCGAAGATCCTAGAGCGTGTTGTATATAATCAAATTATACCTTTTCTTGAAAGGTTTAATATACTGAAGCCTTCGCAGCATGGTTTTCGTCGCGGCTACTCTACACATTCCGCTGTTAGCTTTTTCTTAAATAATATATATGAACATTTAAATAATAAAAACAAGTGCATTGGCCTGTTCATGGATCTCTCCAAGGCCTTTGATCTGGTGGATCATGCTATACTGCTGAGTAAAGTTTTTGACAGTGGTTTGAGGGGTAAAATTCACGATTGGTTCAGATCGTATCTTTGTCACCGTCAGCAGTTTGTAGATATTGATGGTACAAGATCAAGTAAGCTGAACGTTACTTGCGGGGTACCTCAGGGGTCCATTTTGGGTCCCCTATTGTTTCTTTTGTTTGTGAATGACTTGCCAGACATCTGTGACGGCGATAACATAACCATATTTGCAGACGATACTAGTTATTTGGTTGCAGACAATTCATTGGAAGGCACGCTTAAGTTGGCTCAGGGTATGCTGGACAAGTTCCATAAATGGTTTAATGAGAATAAGCTGTGTTTGAATATTTCAAAACCAAACTTCGTGAGTTTTGCACTCCGGTCTAGGTCCACTAAAGAGTCATATCTGTTAAGGATTAATAGTAAATCAATACAACAAGTCAGTTCCGTTAAATTTTTGGGTGTTCACCTCGATGATGGGCTTAGCTGGAGTGTTCATATTGATGAACTATGTAAAAAATTGGCCATAACATCATATGCTTTGTTTAGACTAAGACAAATAAGTTCCAAAAAAGTTTTGCTCTCTTATTATTATGCTCAATTTTATAGCCGTCTGAAGTACGGATTAATTTTTTGGGGTGGTTCTTCCTTTCTGGAACGAGCATTTAAAATTCAAAAGCGAGCAATTCGCACAATTGCTGGGGAGAGGAGACTGGCCTCGTGCAAGCCCCTTTTTCGGAGGTACGGGATTCTGCCACTACCTTCATTATATATATTTGAAGTCCTTCTCTTTGTAAGAAAAAATATAAGAAAATTTCAACAAAATTCGTTTTTTCATGACTATGATACTCGTAGTTGCCAGGATCTCGTATATCCAATACATTCTTTTAAGTTAGTGGAAAATAATATATATTATAGGGGTATCAAATTATATAATGAACTTCCAAACAGATTTAAAAATATTACGAATGAAAATTCCTTTAGAAATAGTATTCACGACTTGTTAGTGGCTCGGTCGTTTTATAGTTTGGAAGAATATTATGATTACTGATGTTTTTTTTTCTTTCGTGTCTAGGTATGCTTTGTAGTAGTGACTGAACAGTCACTGCATATTTTGACTTAAACATGTTGTAGTTTGAAGATTATTTAAAAATTTGCACTCTTGGGTATATTTTCGTAACAATGGAGACTGATATTTGCGATGGGAGAATGTAACTCATCATTAAATCTGTGTTTTGCTACCAATCATTTACAAAAACAAAACAAAATAAATAAATTGTATATGTTTCCACTCACAGCAAAACGTTTGTTCATTGTTTTCCATTTCATGATGAAATCCTGCTGCTTTTCAAGTAGTACGATTAAACGGCTTAAATATTTGCTATAAGCAAGATGAAACCTGGAATAAATCCCAAAAATTAATGATTACCCTTTTTAATGTAAGAGAATAACTTCTTCATCATATCAACATGGCATTTGTTGGTAGACAAAATAAAGGAAAAATATTTATTTACAATAAAATGGATGAGAAAAATCCATAATCGTTCATCATCGAGATTAAATGTTAGCACAGTTTCGAATATACAATTAAAAAGAATACCGGAAATTTTTGAAATAATATTAATGAGAAAGGATTGCTGAACTTTCAAATAAATATTCACCCTCAGCATATACCCGTTCATTGAATGTAATAATCTTACTTAAAAATATAGCAATACTTTCGAAAGGTAGATAATTTAAAACATTATCCGAAGAGACTGATGTGATGCTATTTATTTTTGAACAGCCTCACACTCCCGATTTTTTCTAATGGTTCAAATGATATTAATTAGGCTGAGAAAAGAAATACATAAAAAATGTACTAAATGTATCGAACAACGATAACAAAACAATTCATTATAGATATGATTTTTATAATAAAAATTTCATATGTTTATTACTCTACAACAAAAAGTTTACCAAAAATTAACAGACCTAAGCCTAATCAAGTAATCAAAAATTTTATTGTATTAGTTTACTTAACCATACTTCGAGAAAGTATATTTATATTATTTGATAGTTACTCGATCTGCTTGTGGAAAGTATTATATATCGATTGTACATGTGATTATCTATCCATTGTACATGTGATATATTAAAAAATCGATATTTTTCAAAGTATTGAAATGACATCTCTAACTTGTAATGTATAAAACACTTACCCCCTAAATAACACTAACAGAAGAAACAGTCAATGTTTAGAGTGTATAAAAAAATAAAAACAGCGTAACTTCTAAAAACTTAAAACTTCGCACGAGTATGAACAACGATCTGTTATGAACTAAAAATTTCCGATATGCCCTTCGTATAGAAGAAGGATTGGTTTAATGAGTTTGGAAAAGGTTTTTAATAACTTAGTTTAGAATTTCAACATCATAGATTATTTCGAAAGTTTTAAGATTATTTAGGTACTAAGTCCGTTTGAAACAATAAAAACACATTGCCTTCAGATATCTACATTTTTCTGGTACTTAGTTCTTTGAAACCTCTGCACAAATTGATTTAATTCAATCACATTTCCATTTATTCAAATGCGAATTCAATCAAATATTGACTATCTTTGCTTTGTGCATATACTATATCGGGTGTCGAGAGGATTAATACTACTATCACCTCGAGCTAATCTCTCGGAATTTTCTCTTAATGGAAAGCATGAACGGATTACAATACTGAAAAGCATAACGGATAAGTATTTCTAACATACAATAAGATTCAACTCAGGTGGAAATTGTACAAATTCGAGTAATTTGTTCGGAATAAGTCTCTTCAACTACACTATTATCTATAACACATTTTAAAATATTATAATAATAATTTACAAAATTGATATTGTCTAGCAATCTAAGTCTAAGATGTATAAGCGGGAAATAGCTAACAAGCAAATATGACCATACATTAGATAAATAAATTATGCGGTTATTTCTTACAATCTTAAATAGTCTACTATCACGCTCACAAGAAATGTTAGTTAAAAAAAATTTGTTAGAGAAGCATGCAGAAATCAGATCTCAAAAAATGTAATTAATAATAATGTTAACTCTCGACCTGGAAAAGGAAAAAGTTTAATCGAGAGATTGAAGGAGAAAGACGTTTTCTACCTAAAAGCTGACAAAGGTAATAAGGTTGTTATATTAGACAAAAGCGAATATTTTCAACGGGTTGATAATTTAATAGAAGCCGGGCCCTATAACAGAATCTCAAGGAATCCATTATCTAAGATGGTAACACAAGTTAAAACACTTTGAAGAAATGTAACAACCTTATTTCTGATCAAATTAGATACAAATTATCTGTAAGTAATCCTACTATGCCGAAACTATATTGTCTTCCCAAGATTCATAAACCTGGGAAGGCAATGCGTCCCATAGTCTCGGCAATAGGATCGCCAACTTATAATATATCCAAGTGGCTAGCAAACCAGTTTGAAAATTTACCTATAAAACAACAGAATTCAGGAGTACTAAATTCCTTAGATTTCATAAACAAAATTAAAGACACGATTCTTAATGAAGGTGAAATTTTAATCTCGTTTGATGTTAGCTCATTGTTCCCTAGTGTACCAATCCCACAGACCTTGCAATACCTTGGTGAATTACTTGAGATG
>MU189948.1:30663-45795 GCA_016904865.1 Pissodes strobi | reverse complement strand
TTGCTATTTGTTGGCATATCTGAATCAATCATCCATATATAATGAGTAAAAAATGCTCTTAATTTTCGGGAATAAGTACGACTTAATTTAATATGGGTTAGAAAATGAAGTAACGCTGTGAAATTTTTTTTAGTGGTTTCAGGCTTGTACCAACGTTGAAGCGATCAGCCTATATCAACACTTTTCCCCGAGTACTAATTTGTGGAAAAATATTGTTTTTGCACCAAATCTCATCCCCACGCCACACTACCTCTTAAAATTACTTGTTATATATTTTCATTTGATATGTGATAACTCAAAGATACATAAGGCGGAGGCAATAATTACTTTGCTTTACTTTTATGTTAACTTGCATCGGTACAGACGTAAATGTACATAACAAGAATTTATGTTTCAATTTCCAGAAAATATCCGTCTAACCCGTAACAAACAATTTCACCCCTTATGGGTGGCTTACGCTTTCACAATATGCACAGAAATCTTAATTTCTATGCATATTGTAAAAGCTCAAGCCAAGGGGCGAAATTGTTTGTTTTGTTTGTTCGGATTAGACGGACATTTTCTGGACATTGTAACATAAATTCGTGTTATGTACAGTTACGTCCGTAGCGATGCAAGTTAACATAAAAATAAAGCAAAGTAATTTTTGCCACCGCCTTATGTATCTTTGCGTTATCACAGATCAAATGAAAATATATAACAAGCAAATAAAATACAAACTAATGTTTTCTTTAAAAGTATTGCTTGTGTTCATCAATGTCTTAGTCGCCATATAAAATACGATGATGATGTTATATATAGGTGGATTATTCCTACTCTTAAATCGTAAAGTTACTTGCAAACACTTAAAGAATGTCCCAAACAATATTAAAGGCTTACTTGAACGGCATCACAATACGTTTTAAGCGTATATTAATCATCTTAATTATTATTTAGTTTCTTCAACTAGTTTGACAGATCTGGATGGGTGATGCATCTATGGCCAATATAATGTAATTTGTTTGTTTTTATTACTTTATGAACTTTTTATTGTGTAAAATGATTTTTAATATGTAAACCATTTTAGCGTATATCCAAATGTATATACAGAATAACTTCAATCTGACTTCATTGAGTATTACTTGAAGGATAATTTTAGGTGCTACTCACCAAATTTATTGTTAAATTGTATGTAAGTGCACAAATTTTTTTAAAATTAATTAATTACTTTTAGGAGACTAGGTATTTAAGTCTAAAGAGAGAGCTTAACGCATTTTCTTAGTTTTGCATTTTACAATTTTTGTCATTTTCGTTCTAGTCATTCAAAGTATTTTGTGAATATACAAGTTATATTATTATTGTTTTTGTGTAGCCTGTATCTATATAAAGTGAAACTGTAATAATGCTTTAAAAATTGCAAGAATATCTCGAAGATATATTTTTTATCTTAATTTTAAAATGCCAACAAAATTATTTTTTTTCTATGTTGTGTTCAAAATGACTCCATTTCGACACGCAAAGGAGTGTCGAAAAGAACCCCTTTCCGATACTACTTTTGTTGACTAATCGCTATGATATTAAGAAAATTGTTCAATGTCAAAACCCATTAGCAAAAATTGGGACACCGCTTTGAATGGGATGTCTACTAATAAAGACGTCAAAAATTACAAGACGGTCGGTCGTGCAACTGCTAATCGGGGCTAGAATAAATTAATATTTCTCATTAAAAACGTGCAAAATAGAAAAAATAGTATGAAATACACGTCTTAAAAGACATTTAGCGCACTCGCTCTTGCTAAAAAATATGGTCTTTTAAAACTAGTATCTTAATATACCTACTATTTTCTATTTTGCGTTTAAAATTATTCCATTTCGACAAGCAAGTGTCCAAAAACGAACCTCTTTTCGACACTACTTTTGTTGATTGATCGCTAGGATATTAACAAAATTGTTCAATGTCAAGGCCCACTAGCAAAAATTGCGACACCGTTTTCAATGGGATTGCTGCTAATAATACAACTGCTGATCGGGACTAGAATAAATTAATGTTTTTCATTAAAAACCTGCAAAATAGAAAAAAAAAATAAATACACACGTTTTAAAACACAATTAGCCAACTTGCACGTTATGAAGCTGCCCGCAAGCGGGGCGTTTCCTAATTTCGTGCTCGTGACAAAAAATGTGATCTTTTAAAACTAGTATATTAATACATATACTATTTGCCATACGAGAGCTAAAAATTGTCCGCTATTGACATTTTGACAAGATCATTATTTTAACATCAATATCATTATTTTAACGTCAATTTACAAAATTCTCAAACACAGCACTCAGTATTTTAGCATCAAATGTTATACTTTGATATCAAACTGGATGTCATTCTAAAAAATATATATAACATTGTTCACTTTAATAATTTTAATAAACTTGTAATTTTATATTGTATCAAATTGTATTTCTAATTTAATAATTATTATATTATGTCGAATTACTTTGTACTTTTTTAATGTATTCAATTGTTATTTGTGGAAATGCTTTTATATTATGGGCTTCAGGTAAGATCTATGAAACCGCGGCATGAAAGTACATAACATATTTTTTTACCAAGGGCGAATTTAGACCCCCCCCCTTTTCTTAAAAATAGACAAATTCACTTACATATTATTAACACTTCCCATCCAAAAATATCTATATAAGGTAGTATAGTCGGCCACTTACAGGTTTATCGCCTGTAACGACAGGTTTTAAATTATGTTAGTATATTTTTGTCAGCCTTATAGCATTCTAGTTAAAGTAAACATTATTTGTTTAAATTTTCAACGTGTCTACAGAAAAATATTAATTCAACTCTATGCATGCAATTTAGTAATCAGCAAAATTTATGGATCAGGGTAAAGTTGCAGTTATTTTCAGCAGCCAACTTTGAAAGTTGTATTTCTAATTTTAATTTTTCGATTGAACAAAAACAAAATAACACTATTATTTTCGGAATCAGTCAGATTTGCAGATACATTTTGCACCACCTCATATTTTCTGAGTTACCCCAATTGCATATTTTATCTTTATATTTTTTTCAATCAAGATTCCTTTTTAATTTTAATGAAACCGTCTTTGTTATCTCCAACTGCAGAAAAAGTGGGCTGTTCCGATTTCTACTTATTTTTTCCAATTCATTTTTAAAACAACGTGAAAAATATACCGTTTCCGTTTAAACGAAACAGCCAGCATTTCCTAAATCTAAAGAGGTTTTTTTGCGTACCTCAGCGAGTAAGTGAGGGACAGTATATTGGTTTTGTCAGCACAGAGTGTACAGGGTTATTCATTATAAATGGACACCCCCTTAACTTGGTTATTTTTAAAGATAGAGAGATACTTTTTTATCGACTTGTAGGTAATCATCTTAATTTTTTTATTAGTAATGAAAATATTAAACAGGGCCACCCTGTTTAATATTTTCATAAGCAAACGACAATATAAAGTTACATTTTTCTACACGGAGCACCCTGTATATTATTGCATTTTTGGATTCTACTTAAAATTCTAAGCACATTTTATGTATGATGTTATACCGCTAGAGTTAGTAGTTTCACAGCTATAAACGGTTGAAAACCAATACTTTGGCTACTTTTCACCTTGGTAGCAAGAAGGTCATTAAAAATGATGTAAAATGAATTTCACATTGCTAACTTAACTTTTCAAGAGCTATCTGATGGTACCTACCGAGGTACCAGATTTTGTACCCATGAAACCGCCTGCCAGTTAGCATCATCAGATAGCTCTTGAAAAGTTATGATAGGAATGTGAAGTTCATTTTACTCCATCTCTAATGATCTTGCTACCAAGTTGAAAAGTAGTCAAAGTATCGATTTTCAACTGTTTATAGCTGTGAAACTACTAACTCTAGAGGTATAACATCATACATAAAATATGCTTAGAATTTTAAATAGAATCCAAAAATGCAATAATATACAGGTAGTTCCATTAAAAAACTATAACTTTATATTGGCGTTTGTTTATGGGACCCCTGTATAATATTTTCATAACTAATAAAATAATTACGATGATTACCTACAAGTCAATACAAAAATTAGCTGTGTATCTTTAAAAATATCCAAGTTAAGGGTGTGTCCATTTATAATGAATAACCCTGTACATTTGCTGGTTACGACATACGGTTTTCCTCCCTATTCTATCTGAACGGCTTGAATACCTTCTTACATTAGCGGTCTGCTCAGATGTCATATTTATATAGTGGTAAAGCGTAGTTAACGCAATTTTCATCGCACCATTAGTTGCAGTGACAAATTGTGATTTATGGCAGTTTATTTTCTTTGAACCATTTTTCTATTTCAGTTGCAACATACTCAAAAAATATTCGTGTAACCCTGTTTCATACCTAACGACAGAAGTAGGTTTAAAACACGGAAAAACCAATCGGGTATACTATGTCACTCACCAGTTGCAGAAAATGCTTGAAGAAACGTGATGTTTCTTTTCATGCAACAATTCTCCGCTTCAGATGGTGCTAAAACTTATCCAGTTTTAAGACACATCGAAACATTTTTTCATCGTCGAGTGGCCCTTCCAAAATAGTTATGTGGCTTATTTCAGTTAAATATTTTTTGATCTTAAAATGTAGATGTTTTTTCAAGAAATCCTATTTTTATTCTCATTCTCACTTCTATTAAAATATATATTTGTATACACGTGCGAAAAGTTGCTGCTTTCCGCACTGTTGAGCGTGTGAAAAGTGTTTGCGTGTGAAAAGAGAACACTTGCCTGCTTTGTATCTCCCAATTAAAAATTAAATTAAACTGTAAAAATATAGAAAACATTTTAATAAAAATATATAAACAATGGCAAATAACCTGATTATTAATGTACATTACCTATTATTTATAATTTTTATATCAAAAATAAAAGGGTTTGCATTTTGTAAATTTATTGCCGGTACTGAAAGGCCCGATGTAGATCGCTACTTCCATTTTCGTTAATATTATCTCTCATCAAAGGACATGAATGGGCATCTTCAACATTCATGGTATTTTGCATCGAGCTGCTTGCTTCTGATAATGTCAAGATTTTATTTGATGTTTGTTTTTTTTTCAATCGATTCCCCTCTGGACCCTTGCGCCACGCTACTGGAGTTCCAAACGCCATGCCATTTTGAAGTGAAAACTTCTTTAGGCGCGTTTTGCGTTTTTTCCTGGGGATTGAATTCAGTAAAACCGTCACGCTGAAGGGCTGAAATTTTCAGGGGATTTAGCTGGGGTAAAAAGAAGATCCTGGACGAAAACGGGACCCCGTACCACCCACCGTTTGGCCAGGGGAGGGGGGAGAAGGAAAACTTAACTAATTAATTTCGGGAGAACGGGAAGGGGTACGGGGTCGAAATTTTTATGGTAGGTGTGCTCATGGGGGGCACCTTAGATCATACGGGGGGAACGGGGCTCTAATTTAAGGGGGGATTTTGGGGAGAAAACCGTTTTTCGCCCGTATCTCTGCAACGAACGCTCGGACCGAAATTCTGGCAAACGATAACTCCGCTTGTTGAAGTTTTCACTTCTATCGTGTGGTCTTGAGCACACACAAAATTTTTATACTTGTAATGTTGGCACCTGAATCGGCAAGCATGGTTGTTGAGGATCGCCTAAAGCTTTCTTCAAGATTTGGTAGACGCAGAAACGCAGCATATTTCAAAAGAATTTTGCCAATCATATTAATACCATCGCATTACGTGTGGTGTGGTTGAATAACGTAATTGAGAATACTTTTAGTTCTGGTGACATATAAACACTTCTGAAGCTTTTTTTGGTTCAATGGAAAGATTTCATCAAATGGGACACATAAACGCAAAAAAAATGCTGGTGAAGCACATTTTCCCAAAATTAAGATTTAAATTTAGGTACAAAGCGTTTTTTTTATAAATCCGCAAATAAAACTCTTTTGTACTTTAAAATTATAATATAATATTTCTGGTGCAAACGTCAACATGACACTTTGTAGATATGTTCAATATATTGTTGTGGAGGATTCAATATAAAACATAATATGTTTTATATCTACATCAAAGGTATATTTAAAAAGAAATTAATAAATTAAAATTAAACTTATAAAACCAAATTTTACATATGTGATTTTAATCACATTTGCAACTGTGTTCACAACAGTTATTTAATAAATTTTGATAAACAAAAACGTATTCATATAAATAAATTAAATGGTCTTATTCAAGAAAAATGAAACAAAGAAATTTCTAATGCCAAAAAGACTTTATTGACAAAACTGTACTCAATTTGTCTAATAGGGTGTTATCTGATCTTGATAAACTTGTTCTTTCTAAAGGTTTAATTTACTTAGTTACACCTAATATTGTTCCTAAGTTTGATATAATTTCAGCAATTATTGAAGAACCAACACAAAACCTACCAGAAGAACATTAAGACGAATTTAGAATTAGAACCAAAATCACACTAGAAAACCCCTTTAAAAACAAAACCTAACATACACAGAACAAAGAGCATTACAATCTTTGAAAAGAGATGACACTATTAAAATTATTTCAGCCGATAAAGGCAATTCATCCGTAATAACGGATTGCATTTTGCATTACTTACGATGATTGTCTCTTTTAAATGACGGTAATTATTCGATACTAAGTAAAGATCCAACAGAACGTCTTGAAAGACAGATATACGATATATTAAAAAGCACAAAAGTCAGTTCAATGATATAGGAAGATTCAAACTGACACCACACAATAGCAAAACACCTCATTTTTATGGAGTACCGAAAATACACAAACTAAATATACCTTTACGTCCAATAGTAAGCTGTATAAATTCACTAACACACCCCTCTACTAAATATCTACTCAACATTCTTAATCCACTTGCAAACAACACTAGCTCATATATGTATAAGAAAACCTTTAATTTGGCGGCTTTGTATAGATGACATTTTTTCAATTTATCCGTATAACGAAATTTTTTTTAACGATTTTCTAAATCATATTAACACGAAAGAACTTACAATCCAATTCACTATAGAAAAAGAAATTAATGAACAACTTTCATTTCTTGACATTCTTAAAAAAAAGACCTAAATAGTTCTGAAACAAAAATATACGGAATACTTACACAAACAAACAGATATTTAAATTCTAAATCAAATCACTCACTAATCGTAAAAAGTCTATGTGATCGAATGAAAATTATTTTTAATAATCAAAATTTCAACATAGAAAAAGAATTTTTAAGCAATGTTTTGATTAATAATAACTATCCTATTGATTTCATTCAAAAATGCTTTATAGAGTTTGAACAACCAAATATTGGACAAAATCAAAATAGATCGATTACGAACCTCCTTATTCTTTATATTCCTGGTTTATCAGGCAAAATAAAAACGAATAGGTAATAAATTTAACATTCGTACTATTTTCAAAACAGAAAACAAATCCAAATTAACAAAAACAAAACCACTCAATGAAAATGAAATTACAAAAAATGTTATCTATAAGATACCATGTGAATATAGGTGAAACCTGTATACCATTATCATAACGTATAAATGAATAGCAAACCTATATTAAAAATACACAAATCGCATATTTGTCAACATGCATTTGATAACAATCACAGAATAGAATGGAACGCTTCAAGTATTTTAGCATAGGAATCTAGAAAACGTAAAATTAAAGAAAGTGCTTTAATATTATTAAATAAAGATGAATGTGGTGCTTCAGCTTCTGCTCATTTTAATAACACCTGGTTACCTTTCCAAAAAACTGAAGTTGATAAACACAATACCAAAGTGTATATGCATAAAAACAAATCAATTATTTACCTAATAGCACCTCAATATCACACTAACCTAAAAGATCAGTAACCAGTAATTAAACGATATGACATTATTACTGTCATCTTGTCAAAGTCAATTCAAAACTTGGCAAATTGTACGAGCTTTGTACTGTTATTTGCATTTACTAACCATTTTTATTTTTAGATGTTTTCGTTCTTGACAACGGGGGCAGATTTGTTCCTCGAAACGTCGACCGTTTTCCAGTTTCTTATAGGTTTTTCAACTTTGTTAGTGTCACTAAACTAGTACTTGTGCCAGGGTGTAAATACACCCTGGAGCCAGAGCCGAAGTGGCTCTATTTTCCAAAGAATAGTACATTGAAGTGGAGAAAAAATAAAAAAATTGTAAAATGACACTATTTGTTAAATTATGATTATATAAGTTAGTTTAGCACGGCCCAGTGTCTGCAAACTAGAGCAAGAAGTTCTTGCTCTAGTTTGGGCCGTAGAACATTTCAGGATGTACCTTTACGGCAAGGATGAGTTCGATTTAGTTATGGACCATAAACCATTAGAAATTATTTTTGGCCCTCGTTCACGTCCTTGTGCACGGATCGAAAGATGGGTTTTACGCATAAGTCTAAGGTTTTACGGCTGCAATCCTTCCAGTTTAAAATAGTTTACAAGCCAGGAAAAACAAATATTGCTGACCCGTTATCTCGATTGTGTCAAGCTAAAAAATGTGTTCCTTTCGAAACCTATGACCAAGTATTATAAATTCTAGAATATTCCCGACTAGTGGCAGTAAACTTAAAAGAGATTCGGTAATTATCCGAAACAGACTGCGAAATATTAAAAATAAAAAATGGCATACAAAGTAACAATTGGGTGATTCCATAAAACACTGTCAAGTGTTTCAAAACGAGTTTTGTATATGTAAAGGAATCATGCTAAGGGGCACTAGAATTGTTGTGCCTACGAAACTAAGACAGCGCATTCTAGATGCAGCACATGAAGGGCATCCGGGTATTGTTGCAATGAAAAGCAGATTAAGAACAAAAGTATGGTGGCCTAAAATTGACGCTGATGCTGAGAAACTTGTTAAGTCTTTTAAAGGTTGTACCTTGGTTTCAACCCCAACTGCACCACATCCAATGAAACGAAGGCAAATACCGGCAGGACCTTGGATTGATGTTGCTGTTGATTTTATGGGTCCGTTGCCAAGTGGAGATTACCTCTTCGTTATAGTCGATTACTTCAGCAGATATAAAGAAGTCAAAATTATGAGAACCATAACTGCGGAAAATACCATTACTATCTTAAGAGAAACATTTTCAAGACTTGGACTTCCATTGTCAATAACAGGAGATAATGGAAAACAGTTTATCAGTGGCGAGACAAAGTCATTCTGTAATGAAAATGGAATTAAACCTTATCATACAATACCATACTGGCCCCAAATGAATGGGAAAGTCGAAAGACAAAACAGAGACATATTAAAGAGATTAAAAATTAGTCATTCATTAAAACGCAACTGGAAGCAGGAACTACTAGATTACCTGACTATGTACAACAGTACTCCTCATTCGACTACTGGGAAAACACCATATGGATTGTTTTTACATACACAATTCAGAGACAAGCTTCCCAGTTCAATAGACACGGAGCAGGAGCTACAGGAAGAGGAAACGCAAGAAAAAGATTTCATTCGAAAGGAAATTGTGAAAAGGTACGAAGATAGGAAAAGAAAAGCAACAGAGAATACGGAAATAGAAATCGGGGACAAAGTATACCAAAGAAACTTTATAAAGCAAAATAAAACATCCCCAGAATTTGACTCGACTGAACATACGGTAATAAATAAAAAGTGAGGTGACATTTTAATAAGAAATGAAGGAAATGGATAAGAATACAGAACAAATATTGTTCACCTAAAGGGGGAAGGACAGCGGAAAGTATCTAGCGATCAGCCATCAAATGAAGAGAAAGCATAAGCAGATTTATCATTTCAAAAATATATTGCTTTTCTCGTATCAAACATTCTCTAGCTATTCATTTAATCAATTGTTAATTATGTAGCTTCTAGCATATTAGGTTAATCATGATATTATGTTATCGATAAGCCTTAGTATGAGTTTTGTAATATCTATTGGAATTTAAACTAGATATATTTCGTTCTGTAGTTAAAAAATCATTTATTAATAGTATAGTTTCGTTTGTATGATTTACTATTGTAATAAGGCGTTACTGGAAAAGGAAGAGATGTGATGTACTGATTATCAATAAAGAAGTCTGAAAGTATTGCCGAGCATGCTTTTGATAATAACCATAGAATAACAATAAAAAATTTAAAATTAATTCATAATATAACTGATAGGAGATTATTAGACGCATATGAAAGTATGGAAATTATTAAATGTAAGAATAGTTTAAATAGAGATAGAGGGCCTATTCCGTATAGCCCATTGTATTGGTTAATCCAGGGTGACTAGTGGGATTCCAGGATTGATTCTTTTTAGTTCCGCTTGATTGAGCAAACAGTAGTATATAAGGGAGTTAGGTAGATTTTAATTTTAGTCTTAATCATCTCCTGATGATGCTAACATGGTTAGCGAAACGCGCGTCGAGTGCAAAAATTCTGTTTCGGTATTGTGGATAAAGCTCAGTTTTAGTGCATGTTGCCGAAGGTTCCAAACCCCAACATAGTAAAGAAGTCTGACTTGAGGTGATGTAATACCTAGGCAAGGGATGCCGAGATATACGGTAGTCGTGCTCGGGTATTGGCTGAGTCGAGAGTAGACTAAAATACAATATAGAGTATTTCATTGCTATTTCGCTTTAAACGGAGAGTGTTGTCTAGCAGTATACTACAATCATATTTGTGTCTCACAGTACTTACCTCAGTATCAAATAATTGTAACGCACTCGTAAAATATTACACTAAAACCCGCATATTTAAAATCTACAATACACGCTAAGCCTGTCGGTAATTCTCCAGATTCTCTGGGTATATTTGCCATACTGTAGAGATAGAGAAAAGCGCGATTTCATGATTTTAACTCACAGTGTGCTATCACCTAGCCGCTCCACACTCAACTAAAGTAAATTGCGAATTATCACTTATAGTTTTCTATAGTCTGTCAAATAGTTACTTTAGAGTTAAGAATGTAGCGACACAAATAGATGTTGTGATCAAAAATCGAACGGACGCCATTAATAGGAGCCAGACATTCAAAGCGGCACCTCCGTGTATTTTGGTGATATTTGTTGTGAAAAACTCTCAAAATACTTCAATTTGGCCATAACAGTATAGTGTTTTGTTGTTCTTATGGCTGTGAAAGTCGCAATGACCGAAAGGAGCCTGGAATTACTTTTCACAGGTAAATATATTCTACACCTATAGTTCTTGCTGACGCTAATATTTATTATTTATTTTCTTTGTGTGAGCTGAGATATAGATTATTTCAAAATATGATTACGAGTGTACTTCAGGCTGCATTTCTTTGTAATTTTATGTTAGCTTTGTTAACATTTTCAGTCATGATTGCTAATAAAAATGACATAATTACCCTTGAAAATGGCCTGTCGCGCAGTGGCGTATATTGTTTTGACCTTTTAAGGAAATATATTTGTTATATTTAAATCATTGCATTTTGTTATTTAAACCAGTAATAGAAGTATTATGGAGTATAAAATAACAGATATAATTTAGTGACGAGAATATACCTAATAAGGCATATGCTTGCTGGGATTATAATAAAATATTCATGAAACGCCACTGTTCGAGAATGCTTGAAGCCTTTGACGACGCTTGTCAAATCGTGGAGCCAACCCGCAACAGAATAGCTGCCGGTTTTACCAGTCCACTCCCTTCCCTTGTTAATGCTTTAAACGCACTTTAATGGACAGCGCCATCTAGTAGTACAGGCCCAGAACTAATCAATCTCTGACAGACTATCTCCATAAATGGTGTGGGTTAGTCACGAGACAAATGTCCGCTTGTTTGGTTAATTTGAATTAATTAAGAGAGTAGTATCGCGCGCAACTAGCATGTTTTGATAGTATGGTCGTTTTGTGTTAGGTCGGGTTGATCAAGCGCGTGGTTTCAACTATTTTTGCTTAGTTTGGGAAGTATTCTGGTTAGTTAAGGTTAGTTTTCATTAGTTTGGGTCCCGAACATTAACAATACACTAGAAGCACGGCACATATAACAACCAGCAATATCACATCTTATTTTTTCGCATCTGCGCAAGTCCGCGCACAAGATATTCCTTGGTAGGAAATCCGCCAAACTGCCGCCAGCGGCGTCGTGTTTTTACGACTGGTTTATTTTATTGCTATTGGAGTTAAATCGAAACCATAGGCGTGTATTTGTCAAATAATTGATATTGTGAGAGACGAACGTTGTTTATGACATTGTGTAATGCAAAAAGCCATGGTGTTTAAGCAATAAGAACTTGTACAAACCAGAGATTTTCTTCCAAGAAGAATTTCATTAGATTTCCTGCTCATACAATAAGGTATACATCTATTTTATAACCCATTGAAATTTTAATATTACGGTTCTGTTAAAGGAAAATCATACTTATATATTTCAAATCCAGCCCTGACTTTTCCTACCCAACTGACATTAGCAAGGTCAAATTTGATTTTTCGCCTGACAGGTCGAGTAGTATTGCTGGTTGTTAGAAGGTTCGCTCTAAGCCCCGCCCCCAGTATTTCCCTCCTTGCCCCGTCGCGAAACCTGGTGCTACATCAAAAGGGCCGACTGAGAGTGGACCTCAGACTTACTCTGAGGTGTGGACCTTCTAGTGTCTTGTTAATGTTCGGTGGTTTGAGTTAGCTAGGGTTGGTTGGACAAGTTGTTATTCCATTTCATGAAACATGCAACTCTGGGACATTTACCTATTCGCAAATCAAGAAAATAAACTATCATCATTGACGTCATATTGGGAGAGTTTTCGCGTTAAATGTATAGCTATCCGCATTTTTTTTGCATTAATGTGTTCCATTTGTTGTAATCTTTCCATTGAAGCCAAAAAAAAAATTAAAATCGAAAGTGCCTACTTATATGATACCAAACCAATATTTTTTTATAACATTCAATATACATACCATTATTTAGCACATTATATATAACAAAGGTTCCACTTACATGGATTTTTGTGTTGAGAATTTTGATCACTATTAAGTTGATATTATCTTCAATAAATACGTCAATTTATCATGAAGTCACCCTCCAGCCAATCCAAATATAGGACCACGTTTACTAACAGATAAGCATCATCGGTTGCTTCATTAATAAAACTAGAAATATAACTTTGCTGAATATTTTTGAATTACCATCTTCAACATAGAATATATTGACCAAATAGTCAAGCTTAGACGTTTTTGTGGCTTCTGAAGTAACTCGAATTCGAAACGGGTTCCTCCGGAATAGATTCGGTATTTCGCATTTCCGATTTTTTTCAATTTCCATAACTTAAATTAAAACAATTTTGATTTCTTTACTTTAACCTCAAGAGTTGTTTCTAATGCTGTTTAGTATCTTAGAAGCCAATAAACATGTAAGGGTAAACAACACAATTATACCTTTCAATTAAAAATTATACTAGTGTTTTCAGAAAAAATATTGTGTTTAACTCTTGAAGAAAGTGTCTTTTCGGCACTACTTAGCAAAATAAGTTTTAGACTGTATTGAATAGATTTTTTTTTAGGAAATCTAGAATTTTAATAGTTATTTTCACTAGCTCGCTTTCTTCTTGTTAGCTCATGCGGGTTGAAGGTTCGATTTTTTGTGGACAGTCCTTCTTGATTTTGTGCTAAATGTTTCTTGGGACACCAAATTTGTCTGCTCCCTCCCTGTAGGCGTATTTACTGTAGATATGTTCTATATCGTTGGGGAGGTGGCATGTTTATCAGGCAAATTGTTGTCTAAATTATAAGTTTTTTGAATAAGGCACTGCGGCTCTGGCCTCAGGGTGTATATAGCAGTGCTAATTCAGTGACCCTAACGAATCTGACAAACCTAAAAGAACTGGAAAAATGCTCGACGTCCTAGGAACAAATCTGCCCCAATAGTCAAGAACGGAAAGTCTAAAATGAAAATAGTAATTGCAATTAAATCAGTAAAAAGCTCATGCACTTTGTCAAGTTTTGAATTGACAAGATGACAAGAATAATGCCATATCGTTTAATTACTGATCTGTTAGGTTAGTGTGATATGTAGCTGTTACTAGGTAAATCATTGATGCGTTTTTGATGTGCTATACAGGATGTCTTAAATGGCCGGTGCTGCTATTGCAATCTCTGAAAAGTAAGTGGTACGAGGTCGGTTAAATTAGAGAAAAGTTGCCTTTTTTGATACCCACTCAGGATCCGTCTACAGTATTGTCAAATTCCTGTTAGTTTTTAAGATACAGGGTGATATATGAAAAATGCCTGAAAATATTTCGTCGATTATTACAAAAACTTTTCATTTTCGAGACACAGTTTAAACTCGAAAGTGTTGTAGTTTTTTTCGCTCTGCAATATGATGTCTTCAAATTTCACCTCCGGCGCGTTTCGTATTCGGGCCACCACCATCAATTTAATTTTCTTAAATACGGAACTGGTTCAGATTTTGAGAGCTTCTGATTTCCCAAAACCAATACCGTATCGCACTTATTCGAAAAAATGCTTTTTTCACCTTTTATTTAATTCCTACCAAAATGCTCTTTTTTGTCTCTTTTTAACACATTAGATATATTCTTATGGAAAATGCCAATAATATACATTTTTCGAATAAGTGAGATACGTCATTGGTTTTGGTACATCAGAACCTCTTAAAATCTGAAATAAAAAATACAGGTCCGTATTTAAGAAAATTAAGTTGATGGTGGTGGCCCGAACACGAAACGCCGGAGGTGAAATTTGAAGGCACCATGTAGTTGGTTGTAGAGCGGAAAAAAAATGTAAAACTTGAATTTAAGCTGTGTCTCGAAGATGAACAGTTTTGGTAATAATTGTTGAAATATTTGTAGGCATTTTTCATAAATCATCCTGTATCTTAGAAACTAACAGGAATTTGACAACACAGTAAACGGATCCTGATGGCGCATCAAAAACGTAACTTTTCTCTAATTGAATCGACCTCATTCGACTCACCGTTTCAGAGATAGCAATAGTGGCACACGCTATTTAAGACACCTTGTTCAATACAGTGTGCTATTGTGTGTTTGGGAAGAATTCAATCATGTTTGTTAAAAATTTTAGTTAATTTTTAAATGTCCCTTATCATCTTCAGTTTTTAGTAAAGATAACTCGGGGTTATTAAACTTAGAGACGCTGAAGCAGCGTATTATCTCTATCT
>MU189948.1:0-30263 GCA_016904865.1 Pissodes strobi | reverse complement strand
AGTGCAGCACTTTCTCCACCGACTATTTTGTTGGTGTAAGTTGGTGCAGGATGGTGGGACAATGGCGAACTGGCGGAAAAATAGTAAACAAATCAAAACTTAAAACTTAACCTGCAATTTTGTTAAGCTGTTGCTGCCCTAGGCCCAAGACAATTTTGTAAGAAAATCATGAAAAAGGCATAAAGGCAATAATACTTTGCGATCACAACAGTGAGATGGCTTTTTCTTTCGCTGCTGCACGATTATTTGGTGGAGCTACAGTGACATACACTAAGTGCAGTTGGTGTAGGTGAAAGAAAAACACCTAATATTTGAATCGTTCTATTGCATTCTGTGATTGTTGTCAAATGCATGTTGACAAATATGTGATTTGAAGAATTGTGTATTTTTAATATAATTTTGGTGTTCTTTTATACGTTTTAATAATGGTCTACAGGTTTCACATATGTAAAATTTATTACATTCACATGGGTTCTTATAGGTAACATTTTTTATATTTTCATTTACATTGAGTGGTTTTGTTTTTGTTAATTTAGGTTTACCTAAGAGTGTTTTCTGTTTTGAAAATAGTACGTTGTTAAATTTCATATATATTCGTTTTATTTTGTCTGATAAACCAGGAATATAAGAAATTTACACAATTTGGCACCTCACAATAGCAAAACTTTTTATGGGGTACCGAAAATTCATAAACTAAATATACCTTTACGTCCAAGAGTACGCTGTATAATAAATCCACCAAAATATCTGCTCGACTTGCAAATAACACTAACTTATACATAAGAAATTCACAACATTTTTCTAATTACACTCTGGTGAGTTTTGATGTTTTTAATCTTTTTACAAACGTGCCTATTGATAAAACTTTTAAATATTGTAAGAAATAAATGATATGATTAACCCTGGTGAATGCACAAAAACTCAATAATGACACTATACTAGAATTGCTTACTTTTTGCACAAAAACTACATATTTTCATATATAATATCACAAGAGAAAAAATTTTGTCGGCAAAGTTTTCGAAAGGTATGAAAGTTTGTTGCTGGGCAATTTCGTGAATGATATTTTGAACGGCTCGTGATTTTGTCAAAAATGTCATGAGCGAAATTGCCGAAAAGCAACAAACTTGAATAAAACCTTGAGAATAATTTTGTCTACACATTTTTTCTCGAGTGGTATTCGTCACGACTATTTCACGAGGAAAACTAGACAATGCACCATATTAACAAACAGAAGCTTTATTTATTTGTGAACAAAATTAAATGCACTGTGTCGTGATTAAATGTGCAATTATTATTTAATGTCGTTTGCCAAACTCACAATAATAGTTATACCCACGATACAATACCAGACACCTTTCTGATGGACTTGTCATAGTTTTGTCGCTAAAAAACCACTCAATTAACGGGCAGGTAGTAGTTTTGTCGGTAGGAAACGAGCAGTTGCTATGACGTTTTACCAGTAAAAACACTCTAATGAAATAGTCAATACAATAAAACTACTACCAACAAAACAAAGGTATAGCTATGGGTTCGCCAGTATTACCTTTATTATGTAATATTTTAAATTAAATTTTGTTGAAAATTATCAATATAAACCTTTTATTTGATGGCGTTATTTATATAGATGGCATTTTTTCAATTTATTCATATAACGATTTTCTAAATCGTATTAACAATAAAGAACCTAGAATCCAAGTCACTATAGAAAAATAAATTCATTAACAACTTTGATTCCTTGACATTCTTATGAAAAAGGACTTGAATAGTTTCGAAACAAAAATATACAGAAAACTTACTCACACAAACAGATATTTAAACTATAAATTAAGTAAACCAATAATGGTTAAAAAAAGGGGTTCGTAAACATTATATATGATCGAATGAACAAAATTTGTAATAATTAAAATTTCAACATAGAAGAAGAATTTTTAAGCAATGTTTTAATTAATAATGACCACCGATCTCCATATATGGATAAGCACAAGCCGTCTGTGTGCGTCGAAAAATCCTACCAATCATGGGGGAAAAATCCGAGTTCTGCGTCGGACAGAACTGAAAATAGGATAGTTTTACTCACGCGCACAAACACCGAGAAGCGACAGAACGAAATCAGCTGATAAAGCTTTTACAGTTCGGTATTTCGGTAATCAAAAATATCAATTTCACTGACCTTGCTGGTTGCTTGCGCTTGAAATAATTCATTTTTCTGTGTTTGCCGTATTGGGTTTCAAGTTTCGGCGTTTCGTTTTGTTCACTTGTTCAGTTATTGAAGTAGGTACGTGAGTTTGAGTGGTTAATTTACTTTTGGACATCTAGTTTAGTTTATTATTATAATAGTTCGTTATTAGTGTATTTTGTTAGTGTATAAGTTGGTGTAGACGTTAGGATTTAAAGACAAAAGACCTTAAGAGACAATGGCGTCAACTGCCAAGGCCAAAGAAAATACTCAACCATGTTTGGTTTGGTGTTGCCAAAATAAGGGTAGAATATCAGGGATTTCTTATTTTAAGTAAGTATAATTTTCTTTTAAGGATAACTGCAGTATAACATACAAAATATGGGAATAATATCACCTTAAAAGGGGCTTATTTAATGACCTTTTTAGCATAAATCACGATGCATGGCATAAATAGGTCAGTGAGTTTATTCAGTGCTGCGCCTGGCTTACACCAGATTTTACAGTATAAATCATTCAAATTTTCTTGGTCATAAAATCATTTTGGGCAAACTAGTTAATATTTTTAACAAAAAAATGCGGCATGCTTTGTTTTGGAGACAAAAAAATAAAACTATTTCTTTCCTCGTCCCTGGGCGACACAGAAACCAAATAAAAAATGTAAAAATATGACAGAAAGTATATTATTATGTTTAAGGAGTTTTGGATCAAGAATAAACCATTGATCGGTATGCAAAAAAATACTACCAAATATTTGGTACCTACCTAATTTTTACATTTTTTATGTGTGGCATATTTGGTAGTATTTTTTTTTATGTGTGGCATATTTGGTAGTATTTTTTTGCATACCTATTATTTATTTTATTTAGTTTATTCTTGATCCAAAACTCCTTAAACATAATAATATACTTACTGTCATATTTTTAAATTTTTTATTTGGTTTCTGTGTCGCCCAGGGACGAGGAAAGAAATAGTTTTATTTTTTTGTCTCCAAAACAAAGCAAGATTCGGAAAAAATAGCAAAACTTGTACCTATATTTTATCGGTTGGTCTATTCTATTTCTTTTAAAAACCAATGGCTTGCAATTTTTGTGTTAAATATATCATCTATCAACTTGCTTTTAATTTTTTGGTAATATATACAACTGCAAAAATATTTTTCCCGATTCTTAAAATCCGGACCTGTCGCTTATTCGCAGCCATGCGGTGATGAAGCACGTGGAATCGATCGATAACTCACTAATTGAAACTGCGCAGTCTCAGAACTAGCTTATTTTGTTTACATCTGAAGGCGCATGAATCAGTATGACTTGAATTGCTTTGTGTTTATCCATATATGGAGATCGGTGATAATAACCTATTGATTTAACTCAAAAATGGTTTATGGAGTCTGAACAACCAAATATCAGCACAAAATCAGAATAGACCTATCACGATCCTCTTTATTCCTTATATTCTTGGTTTATCAGACAAAATAAAACGAATAGGTAACAAATTTAACATTCGTACTATTTTCAAAACAGAAAACACTCTTAGATCCAAAAACAAAACCACTAACCACTGAATAAAAATACAAAAAATGTTATCTATAAGATCCCATGTGAATGTAATTACGATAAATTAAAGAAAGTGCTTTAATATTATTAAATAAAGATGAATGCGTTGCTACAGCTTCTGTTAGTTTTAATAACACCTGGCTGTTTTGCTAAAAACAGAAGCTGATAAGGGACACTTGAAATTAAATATATCTTTAAATAAAAATCATAGCACCTCAAATCGCATCAATTATTTACCTAATAACAGCTACACATCACACTAACCTAACATGACATGTGCCAACACTGTTAGCTTGTCAATGTCAATTCAAAACTTGACGAAGTGCACGAGCTTTTTACTGTTTTAGTTGCATTTACCATTTTCATGTTTAGATTTCTCGTTCTTGACAACAGGGGCAGATTTATTTTCCAGTTCTTATAGTTTTTCAGCTTCGTTAGGGTCAGAGACCCAAAACTAGCACTTGTGCTATTTACACCCTGAAGTCAGAGCGGAAGCGGCCTTGTCTAATAAACAGCGTGTTTACTTTTCCGTTTTCACTTCAAGGTAACGCAATCTTGAAAAAAACGCAACATTTACTTCTAAATACTTGTTGATTTCAAGACGCTCGATCGGGAACTGCGTAGTCATTTGCCATAGCGCGGTGGCCGTTGCAGTTGAGGACACTTTTATTCTATTGAGACAACAATTTGTCTGATAAACAGCGTGTTTACTTTAGCATTTTCCCTTCAAGGTAACGCAGTCTTGAAAAATACGCAACATTTACTTCTCAATACGTGTTGATTTCAAGACGCTCGATCTGGAACTGCGTAGTCATTTGCCATATCGCGGTGACGATGACTGTTGCAGTTGCCGGCACTTTTATTCTAGAAGGCCGCACACCAATGCGTTAGTTCGCGATGCTCTTTGGGCAGTTTAAAATGTATATCGAGGAAGAAATTTTGTTGTTAGATCTTTTGATAGATTAAGAGAAAAACCACAGAGGTATTTATACTAATGCCAGTTGATATATTTAATTAATCTCTATTTGGGTTCGTAATGTGATTTTAGACCGAGAAACCAAAATAGAATTCCATACACTATTTAATAGATTGCTAGAAGACAGGGACCGATTTTATCTTTATTTTCGAATGTCCATGTCGTTTACGGATAAAGCGACGAGCAAACCAGAGCTAGGTCGCGCAAACTATAGCTTCGCATTCTTAGAATCCGTTTGTAGAGAAACCAGGCCTTTACTTTGCAATATTGTTTAAATATATGTTTTAATTAATTAGCCGAACGGATCCGATTTATAAACCGATTCTAAGAATTCGAAGCTTAAGCGAGCGCAGTTCGCCGCGGTGTGCGATAGAACGCAGCAGGGCACGCGGGCAGTTTTTGCTAGATCGCTGCTCTTTGCGGTCTTTAATTAACTAACACTCACCGTATTTTACCGCCACCCCGCTCGCCCTCGCTCTGATTTGCGCTTCGCTTAATGCATCCGCAAAGGTTTTATATAGGCATAAAACTGCTAAAGCATAATAATAATAATATAATATAAAATTCAGAACATTCGCCATCACTGGTGTTAAATCCGCCCTTGGTATTTACAAATCCAATATGGAACCTTTTACTGCCCAATTTCTTTAATCAAATTAATCAAGCAAACTCTTTACATTGTAAAACTACCGATATACAAGTTGCCTCAAAAATGAAGCACACTTTTTGAAATTGTTTAATTTACGTTATACCCAATTTCAACTGTTTTCGAAACATTGACATGTAAATATTAGCATTTTCCATTTTGTTTTAACTACATAATCTGTTTTTTAGCCATCCCGTGTCATATAACTTATGATTTAGAAGTGTCAAAAATTAAAGTAAGGACGAGATCAATTATTTGTAAAAAAGCAAAGTGGAAATTGTTGATGTGCCCAGTAAAAAAAATGTTTTAGCTTACCAAAAGTTGGCAGCCCATGCAACGGGTTCTTTAATAGTACTGATCTATTTAAATTTCATAAATTATGGCTAGGGCCAAAACATAGCAACGACAGTAATACAGAGGTTGAGGCTCTTTGACAAGGCTAGATACTCAGTAAGTGATGTTTGACAGAATAGATCAAACTTCAAATGTCAGCCTATAATTTGACCATTGAAGTTTAGTCAGTTGTCAGATGAAATGATAATGATTAAAAGTCAAAGTTCGCCTACTTAGCCAAATCGTGAAATGAGGTGGTTATCAAACTTCAATGTGTCAATATCATGATAATTTTACGAATATAACTGCCATATAAACAACTGTTCAAGCAATGGTCTCCATAATGCTTATGTCGTTGGTGTGCACTGGTAGCTTTAGGTAGTAGAACGTATCGGCACGGCACATATAACAACCAGCAATATCACATCTTCTTTTTTCGCATCTGCGCAAGTCCGCGCGCAAGATATTCCTTGGTAGGAAATCTGTCAAACTGCCGCCAGCGGTGTCCTGTTTTTACGACTGGTTTATTTTATTGCTATTGGAGTTATATCAAAACCATAGGCGCGTATTTGTCAAATAATTGACATTGTGAGAAATGAACGTTGTTTATGACATTGTGTAATGCAAAAAGCCATGTGTTTAAGCAATAAGAACTTGTACAAACCAGAGATATTCTTCCAAGAAGAATTTCTTTAGATTTCCTGCTCATACAACAAGGTATATATATATTACATAACCCATTGATATTTGAAATTTTATATTACGGCTCTGTTAAAGGAAAATCATACTTATATATATTTAAAATCCAGCCCTGACTTTTCCTACCCAACTGACATTAGCAAGGTCAAATTTAATTTTTCGTTTGACAGGTCGAGTAATATTGCTGGTTTGTTATATGTGCCGTGGTATCGGCAAGACAATATCAAATATGACTGTTGCCCATACCTTCCATTATGCATAATATATATTATTTTGTGTTAAGGTAACTTTTATATGCCTGAAGCTAGTCAATTTTTAAAATGTTTTAATAAATAAACCAAAATCCTAAAAGTGTTTTCAATATTTAAACCACCTGTTTTAGTTTTTCTAAATTTATTTCTCAATTAAATGAAACTACGCGTTTCACCGAAATATTTTATTAAAATTGGATATTAATATCCATGTGTACCCATATATACATAAATAATATGATATTCAGTTGCATTTTAAATAAAAAAATATTATGTAAACTTCTGTCATGATCTCAAAACGAATGAAATGTAGAATAATATTTCGTGTATGTATATAGTATACATATATCTAAATAATTAATAACTTTAAGATACTAAATTGACCTCTGGAATTACATATACCTAAATAATCGCACTACCGACATGTCAATATTTATTATAGACATCCAGGAAAGATTCTTATTAAAATAATAATTTTTATATACATATACCTAAGTAATTTTAAGGCACTAAATATTAACTTCTGGAATTACAGATATGTCGCAATATTTATTATAGACATTTAGTATTGATTCTCATAAAAATATGATATATAAAGATGCGTAAATAATTAATTATTTTAAGGCACTAAATGTTAACTTCTGGAATTACAGATATGTCACAATAGTTATTATAGAAATCCAAGAATAATTTAATATGATATAAACAGATACCTAAATAATTTAAAATTTTAATTCACTAAATGTAAAGTTCTGGTATTATAATTACGGTACAATATTTATTATGAAGACAAAGATTTTTATAAAAATATAATATCACAATGAATTACGAATTTCCAATCACTTAAATATTTATTATAGTCAGGAAAGATTATCAGTTCTTATTAAAATACGATATTAGTAATAATAAATCATAGGGGAATTCTCATATTTTAATTTTAGAATAGTACGAGTCCGGCGCGAGAATTAAAATAAATTTCATACAAAATATGTTGAACTTCCCACGCATCAATTTAAACAATACATTACTAACCCAAACTGGTGGAAGAACATGCACATCTTTCTTCCCTCTTACTAATTGTTTTTTCGCTTAACCAGTCTAGCCTGGATGTTGGCCAGCCCCACATTCTAATATTAAAATAGATATATAATATATATGCTATATAACGAATTGTATAATAACGCACCTACTCAAATTACGTGTAACATATGTATATGATTATAACAAATAGTGTTTTTTTATAATAGACAACTTTGGCGTTTCACACATCGATCTGTTTGCTTCAGTCAAATACAACAAATAAAACCATCCCCTACACAAGAACATTTCCATGGTGGCAGGAAAGTTATCAGTTACTCAACGAGTCTAAATAAAATACCACAAGAGACCATTCCAGTCATGTTAGTCTTCATTTCGCAAAACACGCTAAAACAATATACAATATGCTCTAACAAATGGTGGCATTTTATAACGAGCATAATCCGTATCACTATGATATAAATAAATATCAAGTTCCCTTTATGGAAATTTTACCAGTGGTCTTTCACATGCATCACTTAAATCTTACCAATCCGCTTCACTATTAATATTTTCATTTCCACTAGACCAAGATTTTAAAGTAGCTTCTTCGAGGCATTCAGTGACTTGGGACCTAAGACCACCTTACTCACAAATTAGCTACTCTTTTATTGCTTACATCAGGCCACAGAGATCAGACAATATCGAAAATTTCTTTAAAAAAAATATTCACCAAGATACAGAAAAGATGGAAATACGTGAAATACGTGTATTCCTACAAGAATCAAGTCTTCAGGTAAAAACAGAAAACGGCCATTAATACTGAATTGCCAATAACCTTAATCATTATGACTTACGACACATTAATAAAATTTTAACACATAAAAGCCATATTACCCGGCTTCTACCCACCCTATGAATCGGTGGATAAAGGCAGTTTTTAATAAAAGTGAAATAGATACTAGCATATTTAATTCATAGCGTAAGGCATGCAAGTACTTCTTGAGCAGCGTTCAGGTCAGATTTATGCTGACCTAATTCTTAACACAGCAGGATGGATAGAAATATTGGTATTTATTTAACACATTTTATAACTTGCTATTAGCCGAGAAGCCAGAAAGCTTTGCTAGATCTATTTAAAACTAATCAAGTGCCGATAAGAAATCGTATTAATATTCTTTAAGATTAAGTAGTAGTGCATACAAAAAAATTATCTATTAGTAGTTTGTTATATAAGCAATTGTAATAATGCAACAGTATTTTATAATTAATTGCAAGTAATCCTTTAGTTAATATTAGGTTTGTAATTTAATCAGAAGTTCATTAGATATTTATTTTACTGCAGACGATTTAAGTTTGGCTATTTAGCGTATTCATTATCATATTATGTTATTATACCTTGTTTGTAAAATCACACTGGATGCAATTTTATTTCTTTAAACATTTACCAATACTATCACAGAAAAACTACGATGCTCCAATAATTAAGATTGATCTTCCTTACAGGTAAGTCAACCAATCATATAATGACCTATGTTTCCTTTGGACGATAAGTTAGGTAGTGAGTAACTTTTCAATTTTTACCTGGCAACTTGACTGGTTCATGAGGGATTGATGTTTTTTTTATGCCTGAGCCTAACCAAATTGTATTTCCTCTAATAATCGACAATAGTCATTATTAGCGTTATTATTTGTATGTCTAATCCTGAAGCAGTTTATTGTTACAGGTTAAATTGGATCAAAGCCAGAAAGCGCAACATAATTCAGAATGTTATATGTCAAACTGAAAGCAGCCTCCTCTGTCGGTAATACAAAAGAAATCCGTCATTCGACCACTTTCTTGCTCATCTATATGTAAACTGCTGGCCATTTGCTTTCGAGCAAGGAAAATTTCGCCTAAATTTAAAACTAAATATTTTCTTAACCAGACATGATATCGACCTACGGTTTTAAATGATTAAAACTTATCCCTTAGGAAAAACTTTCCAATGTTGGATTTTTTTTAAACTTTCAAAAAATATTATATACAGGGTGTGAAAGAAGACGCTGATTTGTGCTCCAATTTCAATAGCATGTAACCTCCACAATAATGATTTTAAGTTTTGACACTGTACGTCAATTGAATCACTGGTTCATAACAAAGAAAGTAGTGTGTCAAATTTTTGATATCTGCTATATTTTAAGAGATATTGATTTTTTTTGTAAAACCTTATTTTTTTTTCAACTTTTTGGTGGCTAGACCCCACTGTGCGTTATATCGTGCAAATTTTATTAGTGATTATCATTATACCTTACGAAAAGCTTTTTTAAGTTCCGCAAAAAAAATTGTACCTAAATGTTGTGATGTGCAATGGCGTACTTATAATCACTTATACTATGGTTTATATTAGTATCTCACAATTTTTCCCGATAATTTTGTATTGGAATGTACTCGCCTCTAGATTTAGCAAGTTTTATCCTTATTTTGTAGGTTTTAATATTGCACTGAATCTGCATGTATATTTTACAGTGTGTCTAAAAATTTTTTTAAAAATTATAATTTTTTTATTTAATTTTTGGAAAAATTTTATTTATTTATTTCTAATACAGCACTATTTCCAAAATTAAACTTGTTTTGAAAACCCTTAAAATTAAATATCACTAGTTTGATGTGTTTGATTTTGCGAGCGAGTACTTTCCAATATAAAACAATCGTGCAAAATTGTGAGATACTCATAAGCCATAGACATATAGTGATTATAAGTACGCCACTGCACATCATAACATTTAGGTACAATTTTTTTACTGAACATAAACAAGCTTCTCGAAAGGTATAATAGTCACTTACAAAGTTGGCACGATACAACGCACAGTGTGGTCTTACTACCAAAAAGTTGAAAAAACAAGGTTTTACAAAAAAATCGATATCTCTTAAAATATAGCAGATATCAAAAATTTGACAGACTACTTTCTTTGTGATTCAATTGATGTACAGTGACAAAATTTAAAAAAAATTATTATGAAAGTTACATGCTATTGAAATTGGACCAAAAATCACCGTCTTCTTTGACACCCTGTATATAAAAATTTTTGACAGTTTAAAAAAATCCAACATTGGAAATTTTCTCTTAAGAGACAAATCTATTAACCATTAAAAACCAGAGATCGATAACATGTCTGGTTAAGAACATATTTCGTTTTAAATTTAGGCGAAATTTTTGTTGCTCGAAAGCAAATGGCCAGCAGTTTAGTTACTTTAAAGTATTTACAAAGCACCTCTTAAAAGAAATCAATTACTTAGTTTCATAATCCTGTTAAGATAAACATGTTAATGGATAGCATAAATAAGCTATAGCAAAAAGAAATAAAATAAATTTGATAGACACTTGTTATCAAAATATAACGCATGCTATGAGGCCATTAGTACAATATTCTCATAAATACACATATCACAGAATGGATCTATATCACTCAAAGTATGCTTGGTACATTGAAACACACTTTCAGCATGTAACGTATTTACGTGAAACTCTAGGTCCTCCATCATATCATTTCTATAATCACACTCTTGGCACGCAAATGTCCGCTTTTCGCCTTGTAAATTTTGTAAACATTTTTCCACAAAACACTGAGAGCACCTAGCATGCTCTTTTTTGAATTGATGATGAGAACAATTATATTTATGTGTGTTATGGTTCTCTCTGAAATGAAGTTGAAGTCTCGTGCACCACAATCCGCATATAAAACATTTTCGTGGTGTATTTACGATTTGAAGTATTTCTGCAAAAAAACATTCCCTACAGCTTTGACTAGGCAAGTTTGTCATGTGTTTGGAACAATTAAATTTGCCATTGGAATCGTAACGATGCTTGTTTTCAATGTGCGCCCTTAAATCATACTCAGATTTTAGAGAGGATGGACATTTAAAGCAATCAAAATATTTCCTTGAACAATTGCTTTTTATGATATACGCGTAAAAACACTTCGCGCAAGTTTTGATCCTTTGCAAATTATGCTCATGACATTCATAGTTGCTTTCGTGATGCAACGAATGCTTCCATAGGGCCTCACGTGAATTTGCTTCAATACCACAGTCATAGCATTTATAACCTGTTTCATATAATGTTGCTGCTGCCACCTTCTGTTCATCAGGACATTGGTCACAGTTTCCTCTCATATGTATCAGAACAGGCTCTAAATTGAACTTCTTATAGGAGCAAAATCTGCAAATAAATTTTTTCATTTTGATGCCCCTTAACGCATATTGATAAACGCATTTCTTGCAATAAACTTTAAACTGTGCATGCTGGGAACAGTTAAATGTACTTTCTTCATGCAACTTGACATGCTCCTCAAAGGGCGCTACTTCAAGGAATTGTCCAAACAAACAATCATAGCATTTATAGTCACACTTGTCTTCATCTGTAATTTTTGCAGCTATAGATGTCCTATGAGGCAACATATTTATATGGTCATCAGCATTTTTTGAACTTAGAACTTTGTCCCTTCTATATTCATTTCCAGGTCGTTCAAGTTTATTATCATCTCCAGAATCAGTATTAGAACTATCATTCTTTGGAACATAATCTACAGCATCAGCTATAGATGTCTTATGAGGTACCATGTTTATGTGGTCATCAGCATTTTTTGAACTTATAACTTTGCCCCTTCTATATTCTTTTCCAGGTCGTTCAAGTATATTATCATCTTCTCCTGAATCAGTATTAGAACAATCATTCTTTGGAATATAATCTATAGAATCAGCTATAGATGTCTTATGAGGTAGCATGTTTATATGGTTATCAGCATTTGTTGAACTTAGAACATTGTTCCCTCTATATTCTTTTTCAGGTCGTTCAAGTTTATTATCATCTTCTCCAGAATCAGTATTAGACCTATCATTCTTTGGAATATAATCTATAGCATCAGCTATAGATGTCTTATGAGGTAACATGTTTATGTGGTCATCCACATTTTTTGAACTTAGAACAGTGTTCCCTCTATATACTTTTCGAGGTCGTTCAAGTATATTATCATCTTCTCCAGAATCAGTATTATAACAATCTTTCTCTGGAATATAATCTTCATCGCCATCATCATCATCAATTCCTTTCACGTAACACTCACTCTTAACACATGTCGATAAGAGATCAGAATCCTTTGGTCGATTATTTTCTTGTACATTTTCCTGGCTTGATGCGTTCACAAAGGAATTCTCTTCGATATCAGAATCGCTCAATTCTACAACCAGTCTATTTATAAATTTCTGGCAGTTTTCTTCCATACTCTGATGCCTGACAAATGTAGATTCTCTTAAAGTTTTAAAACCACATGTTGTGCATAAAAGTACTTCTCTCTCAAGCTCGGTTAAAATTTTTTGGTAAAGACATTTTCCACAACCTTCGATGCTGTCGCTTGTGTGCAAATTACAGTTAAATTCACGCTTGTAATGATTTAAAGCATGTAGCTTTAACAAGTCTATTGAATCAATCATATAAATACAGTGATAACATTTAAAGTTTTTATGTGTATCATTATTTTCCACACACTGCATGTTGACTCTCTTCATTTTATGTACCTCATTCCCTCCCCCAGCTTTTTCAACTTGTGACTGTATATGTTTCCCCTTTTGAACTTCATGCAAAATATCACTGTAAATACATTTCTCGCATTCTTTGCTAGAGACAGAGTGAAAATCACATTCAAAAGCACTTTCATAATGATGCAAAGCATGCCCTTTTAAAGCCTGTCTAGAAAAAACGACAAAAGAGCAATGAAAACATTTAAACAATTTTTGGTTAATATTTTGTTCAGAACTATTGCTGAAACTAGTTTTATCTGAACAAAGTTTATGCCTGCGACGATGAATTATAAGACGATCCTTTCTACATGTTCTGTAATCACAAATATTGCAGGTCAGCATTTTCTCTTTCAACCTGAACAGACAACTCCGATAAAAGCATCCAAGGCAATCGTCTTTAAACTCATAGTGCTCGTTACATCTGAATTTGCTACCTATATGATGAATAGCATGGCGTTGCAAGCCTTCTTTACGCCGCGCCATGTACTCACAATCGAAACATTTATAAAGCTTTTTGCAGTGAGAACTAGTTTTTGAAGATTCGTCATCAGAATCGGAAAGCTCTATAATTACCTTTTCAACATTAGAAGCAGATTCTTTTCTAAAAACTTTAATCTCTATATTTTTACTCAGATTGAAACCTTCTGCAGTATTTTGAATTTCCGAGCTGTTGTTAAGGGTATGCTGGTGAAGAGATATCAAATTTTCAGAATGGGTTTGAAAGTTACAAATCTTACATTTGAAGTTTATTGAGTACCCGTCTTTTAAATGGATTTTGTACAGATGCAGTATAAGTTCCTGTTTTGAATGAGCCCTAAAATGGCAAGTCAGACAAGTAAGTTTTTTTGTAAACCTAGTTATGTTTGTCTCATAACCGTGTTTTGCATTCTTACTTGATTGCTTATCATTACTAATTGCATTTGAAGACCAATTATTTGAAGTTTGATTAATTTGCTGAACACAATGTGTATTTTTTATTAAATTGCTAGAAGTTGAACTAGATTTGCAAGATATAGCATTTCCAATGAAGTTTTGCTTATCTCGAGTATGTGTGGATGCATTGACAGAAGTGCTTTGTACAAATTTATTCTGTATTTGAAATGATAATTGTCTCCCGAATATTAAATTGTTATTCATATTAACATCAACTGCATTTGAACTACTCTGGTCATTACAAGTAGTTTGTACACATTTCAACAATATAATTTTGTTGGCATTTGGCAAAGCAATTAGAGTCTGCCTTGATGAATCAATTACATGTTTGAACGTCAATGGACTCTGTACACAAATATCATTATCTGAGTTTGGGTCATCCTCTGTCAAGTTTATAATCTCAACAATTTTCTTCCCTTCAGAATTTGGGTCTGCAGGATTGGACAATGCTGTAGCGGCATTCTGAATTTCGGATGTTACTGTGTCATCAACTTCCTCGCCTTGAACAGACTTTTCTTGAGTTGGCCTACAAAATAAATCATTACAACAATTAAATTACTTTAATGTTCCATGCCAAAATGTAAAATATGGAAGACGCATCATGACTAGTTTAAAAAACAATAATTTAGCTACAGGTGTTTTATAATAATATCACCACAAACTAATATTCGAATCAATTTTCGAATTATGAATACGATTCCTAATGAGATTCACTAACGTAAAAAATGGAATTCTCAAAAGATACTGATGGCCGCTCCAAAGATACTGATGACAAGAAACCAGTCGGACAATAATTGTTGTCCGTCTTTCTTCGCAGGAAGGTGAGAGAAGTAATGACAGGAATACAGCATCGCGTAGATCATCTATGTATAAGCAAGTAAGACCATGGACGAAAAATTAAAGTGAGATACTACTACAGTCAGTAAATGAAAAATGTTACTAAGACTTGTAACATAGTCCCAAATGGATCTAGGAAAAACACAATATACATCTTAAAAGACATACAATTTGGTATCAAATAATAGGGGTTTTCAGTTAAAATATATCAAAAGGATACTTTATGATTAATTACTTATAACTAGTCTTGTCGTTTATAAGCTTAACTTAGAACTTTGAAAATATTCACATGTCAAAACTGGATTAACATTTTAGGCACAATTCAAAAATGCAAGGCTAATATTAACACATACCCCATATTGTTGGGAGTCTTCACTTTCTTTACTTTCTCATACAACCCTGTCATATAGTTAAATATTGTCTCATCATCTGAAAAATGCTCAAGTTTTCTCTTTCTTGAAGATTTTTCTTTTTTGGTTGCAGATTTGTCCTCTGATTTTTGTTCTGATTCCTTACTGTGGGAATTTGTATCTCCTATGATTATGTTTTTTTCACCAACTAGCTTACCGCCATTCCCGACGGTATCATTGCCGGTCCCTATGGCACTACAACACTGACTGGTTTCCTTATTAGCATCGCCATGAGGATCATTTGTTTTATCTTTGACAGGTTGGATAGTTGTCTTCCCGGTAGTGGCATGGCCATCGTTTGTTTCATTATCTAATTCAGTGATTATTACATCAGCACTATCAACGGTTTTATATTCTTTACTATTAATATTGTCAAACTCATTGGTGTCTTTTGGCGTTAAGCTGAAAAGTTTGAATTTTTTTTTATTAAAGAAACCACAAAATACAAGTTTATTATGAGATAATATATACATTTTTGTCTAGATAGATTAATTAATAAAATATCAATTAAATATAAGAGAATCTTAGATACTAATTAGATACAGGAAACGGGGATAGGGTAACTAGAAACGCCGTCGGACAGCAAGCGGCAATCATCGCATATCATGCCTATATCCAGTCCAGGGTCACTTACGGCATTATAGTTTGGGGGAAACTCTGTACACATGAACCGTATATTTGTACTACAAAAAAAATGTCTCAGAATAGTCTTTAATATGGGCTATAGAGATCACTGCAGGGGGGCATTTGTAAAGAATAACATTTTAACTTTTAACAGTCTGTATATCTTTGAATGTGTAATTTTTTTTAATCGATTCTTTAATGACATGCAGGCAAAACATCAGCATGATACTCGATGTAAGGGCAACTTGAGAACTGAGAAACCGAATTACACATACATACAAAGAAATATTACTTTTAATATAGTAAAAATCTGGAATCTGCTTTCTGCAAATCTGCGAGACCAGGCACCAACTAAAGTATTGTACACGCTGAATGCATTCTCGATACAAAAGGCTTATTATAATTATTTAAATGAAATCTGTGAAGATCAAGAGGTGTATAGAATGGAATGAATGAAATAAGTGTACAGGGTGGCTCAAATTCGTGTCTATGTATGGGGAACTCGAAAACCGTAAGAGATACACAGTGTCGGTCAACTTAAGGCAAAATTGCGCATTTAGGTGCCTAACAATATGCCGTTTAGAAAGATTTCAAATTCCGAGTATTTACGGAGATATCCGAAAAAAAAACGAAATTTTTAAAAATAGCTTTATTTTTTTCCTGGGCATATTTAAAAACGGATTTCAAATCTGATTGCACTTTTACATTGCCACTTTTTCCGCTTTATCCAATGATGATATCCAGTTTAAAATCCGACGTTTCGTCTTCAAGGGATCATCATCAACTTTCTTTTTTTAAATATGAACTTTATTTTTTTTTGTCGTTTTTCAGATGGTATTGGCGTTATTCGTGTTTTCATTTTATTAATGTTTTTTTAATTTTTATTATTTTTTTATTATTTTAATTTTATATATTTTGCTTTGGTGTGATTTTAAATAATTTAAAGTAGGTATTTTTGAAATTTTCATATTCTATAAAAATATTTTATTTGTTTTTTGTATTAAGTGGAAAATTGTAGCCCGTATTAAAAATTAAAAATAGTAAAATTATTTTTTATGAGAATATGGCCATGAACTAATTCTCAAACAAGTTGCTTAGTGCTTTGATTTATAAGCATAAATCCCAATATAATAGGTGTATTTCCATCAAAATACCTATAGTATCACGTAGTATGATTATGATGATGTTCTCTATTAAATACATTTTTTAATTGGTTAAAAGTTGATTATATTTTATCTTTGCAGTAAGCAACTTGTTTGAGTAATAGTTCATGGTCATATTCTCGTAAAAAATAATTTTAGTATTTTTTATTTTTAATACGCTCCAATTTTCCACTTAATACAAAAAGAAAATAAAATATTTTTAGAGAATACAAAAATTTCAAAAGTACCTACCTTAAATTATTTAAAATCACGCCAAAGCAACATATACAATTAAAAAAAAATAATAAAAATAAATAATAATAATAAAAACACATAGTCATATTAATAACGCCAATACCATCTGAAACGTATTTAAAAAAAGAAAATTGATGATGATCCCTTGAAGACCAAACGTCGGATTTCAAACTGGATACCATCATTAGATAGAGCGGAAAAAGTGGCAATGCAAAAGTGCAATTCAATTTGAAATCCGTTTTTAAATAAGCCCAGGAAAAAATAAAACGAATTTTCAAAATTGTAAGATGTTGTTTTGGTTGATTCGAAATTATATTCTGAGGTAACCCGCCTATTTAAAATATTATTTCATTAGACCTTATACATTCGGTTTTGGGATACCCATATATGTAAGGAAAGAAAAAGAGAAAAACAAGACATAAATTTAAGTCGGGTTTTGCGTGGTTTTTTCAAGGAGATCCGAAAGCATATCGCTCCAGATAGATAGTCTGAAACCGGCTCAGTGAACAGTTTATTTTGTGAATGGTTTTTTTTATCATGTATTACAGGTCAGTAAAATTTATAATATTGTTATTAACATAATTGGTACAAATATTTATTTTATTCTCATGTTGTTACGGTAATTTTAACAATTACGTAACATCAGGTTTTTCCGAGTTCGCTTGTATTTATTTTTAGTTTGAAATAATTACTTTTCATCTTCAACCTATTTTGAATTATTGTCTGAATCGACCTGGTAGCGACAGTGTGGAAAATTCCGCCTTAAATAGTACGAAAATATTAATAAATAATGAATTTTTATGTTGCCCATCGAGTTCATTTAAAACTAATTTTTGTCCCTTAAATATATCAGTCGATAATAATTATCTAGTTAATATAAAATGAAAATAAATATTATGGCTTGAATCTACATAAATACAGAAGTAGTATATTATTTAAAATTGTTAAATAATTTCAAACATGCAGATCATATTTCATGCTTAAAATCGGTCGCTTCGAACGGTAGAAAAAGTTCAAAAAGTTCAAAAATTACACTGACATGCGTGTCAGTGTAATTTTTTTCGAGATGTTATTCTGGCGGAAGGTAAGACTGGATTTTAAAATCTGTCTTATACAGACGGCCAGCGTGAGAGGTTGTGAGAAGGTAGGGCTTGACTTTTTTTTTATTTTCTTTGCGTTATTTGATCTTATTTCTAGTTCCCTATATCGTAGAGTCTGTAGGCAGAATAAAGCTGCTAAGCGTGCGAGTCTCTGATATCTGCCTATTAATAAGCTCGTGAATATCCGATATTGGGCTACTATCGTTTCGTATACCAAGTTGTCTTTTGCCGTGTATATGTTTGTGCCTGTAGGGCATGTGAGATAGTGGTTTTTGGGCTTAAGGCTCTTGTAAGAGAGAAAAGAAGGGACTTGATCCTAGAAAAGCAGGGGTTATTACATTTCGAATTTAGTTCAGCAACCCAACTAAGGAATCGATCAAATTGGCATAAATCAAATCAAATCAAATCAAATCAAATCAAAGCATTTATTTCTTCAATTGAAAAGTACACAAAGTCACGATAATAGAAGAAAAGGTCAAAAAATAAAATGTAAGAAACAGATACTAAAATAGTCAGCAATACATCATATAATATAAGTACAGTACACCAAAATAGTCAGACAAAACATCATAAAACACAAGTATACAGCTAACAATTAACAAAATTCCTCCACACTATAACAATTTTTCTCTACCAAGTATTTCTTTAGTCTTGTTTTAAAAATATTAATATTAACAGCATCCACAATATTTTCATTTAATTTATTAAAAAATTTACAGCCCGTAAAGTAAATATATTTTTGAAATTCTGCGGATCGGTGATTTATAGGTAATAGAAGTTCTTTCGACCTAGTGTTGTAACTATGTTCCGCCCTAACACTTCGGAAAGCTGACCTATTCTGATACACAAAGCAACATACCTGATAAATATATAGACCTGCTACTGTTAGAATTTTTAAGCTTTTAAAAGCGCCCCTGCATGATTCACGATACCTTAGGCCGGCGATAATGCGTACCGCATACTTCTGCATTATAAAGATTCTACCAACACCTGCACTCATACCCCAGTTTAATATCCCATATCTAATTCTCGAGTGGATGTTGGCATAATACAAAGTTAAAAGCACATCACTACTACAGTGCATGGATAAAAAGTTCAGTGCATAGCAAGAACTACGCAATTTATTGCAGAGTTCTTCTGTATGCGACAGCCACCTCAAATTATGGTCAAAAACTACCCCCAATAGGTTAGTATCACTAGCCAAAGTCGGTTGCAAATACGAACCATTAAATAGTTCCAGGTTAATATTCTGTCTAAATGAAAAATATACGGTCGTCGTTTTCTTTTTGTTTAGATTGAGTTCATTCTTATGCGACCAGAGCAAAACTTTCTCATAAACATCCTCTGCAGCTTCTTTTAGGCGCACAGGATTCTCTCCAATAATTAAAATATTTGTATCGTCGGCATACGAAATAACGTGAGTATTTTGGGCACCTTTGTTAATAAAGTGAATGAGGTCATTAGCAAAAACCAGAAAAAAGAAGGGTCCCAGAATTGACCCTTGTGGGACACCCCTTACAATCATTTTATAGCTACTCGTTGCATCATTCACTTTAACCATTTGTCTTCTGTTCATTAAATATGATTTAATAAGATTTAAAGGTCTACCCCTCACTCCGTACCTAGAAAGCTTAGACAACAGAATTTCGTGATTGACAACATCAAACGCCCGAGAAAAGTCCACGAACAAGCCTAGTACTAATAACTTTTTGTCGAGAGACTCAACAATAATACGCTGGAACTCACAGAGTGCAGTTTCAGTACTCTTAGCCGCAGTAAAACCATGTTGTGAGGAAGAGAGTAGTTTATTTTTGGAGAAATATGACACAAGCTGATCTTTAATGGCTAGCTCAAAAATTTTCGAAATACTGCTCAGAAGGCTTATTCCGCGATAATTCTCAAAGTTATTATGATTACCCTTTTTAAATAGAGGAATTACCATTGCAGTCTTAAGCTTATCAGGGAAATACCCAGTCTCAATAGAAAGATTTATCAAATATGCCAGCAAGTGCGCAATATACTCTTTACAACGTTTTAAAATATTATTGCAGATGCCGTCGTGACCATGTGCATTCGAATTCTTAAGCCTACATATTATATTCAAAACGTCCTGACTACAAACAGGCGATAAAAATAAAGTTTTATCAAAAGAAGGTACATTCTCATTAAGAATCTTAAAATCAGTGGGTTTTTTATCATCCAACAATGTAAAATGTGAATTAAATGCATCAGCTAATTCATCATCAGAAACTCTATTACCATCAATCGTAATTTCAATGTCATGTTTTACATTTGTTTTTTGTATATTATTAAGACATTGCCACATGGCTTTAGATTTATTCTCTGAATTCAAAATTTTAAGATCATTTTTACTGCGAATAAATTTCTTTAATTTTTCTCTGTATATTATATTCAACTGTTTACCAAGTGAGAGATATTGTTTATCATACTTAGCTAAATCATTAAACATAGTTATTCTTTGTTTAAGCCTTGTTAACTCAGGATTTAATGTAATTTTCTTTGTACGTTTGTTTAATAAGTAGTGTTTTTTTAGAGGGAAAGACAAATCAAAATAATGAAAAAGAATTTCCGCAAAGACACTAAAAGCATCATTGGGGGAAGGCACTTGGAATACCTCCCTAAAATCCTCCATTTTTAAAAAATTTATAAAAGTTAGCATATTATCGCTACCAAAATTTCTCCGGAAACATATAGGGCTCATATTTAGGTTCTAGTTAGAGGTAGCAATTTTTAGAAATTAATAATGTCGAGAGTGTAGGATACTGAGTCTAATTTTCTCTGGTATCGTTATCGGATGTTAGTAGTTATATAGGGAATCAGAGTTTACAATATTTCTCAGCTTAAATAGCTATTCGTTTTATTTATTATCTGTAATCTGTTAACCGTTTAATTGAAAACATAATTATTGTCTACAGTCTAAACAATTCTGTGCAAATTGGCGGAGGCATATTTAATTAAATTAAATTAAATTTCTCCTGTAGCGTGTTTTGGCATTTTTCAGCATTGTTAATTGAGAAGAATTATTTCTAGTTCTCTCATGTCAATTTCTGTATTAAAAACCTAAGCTAAGACAAGCGACGCTCTCCGCCATATTGAAATAGGGTTGTAACAACATTCTTGGTGAACTATTTAAGTGCCTTGTACTGTTTTTTTTTTCATGCTACTGAGCCCACACGCACTCGGCCTACCAGGACAGTTTCCAGTGACGCCACAGGACAGATCCGAGGCACTACAACAATTTCCAGGAACCCTCTCCAGGAAGCTCGGAGGAAGCATAAGGTGATTAAAGGGCAGTTATCACCAGGAAGGTTCAACACAATTAACAGTTATTTTTGTTAGAAGGAAATAGAATAAAAATTGTTTATTTGAAACTTTTAATCTTTTATTTTGCGCTTTTAACCACTACGGCACTTAAAAAAAAACTTTAATAGGCATGCTCCTTACCCCATACACCCTGTGTATCTTTCAGTTTATCTTTTTAGTAAATTAAAGTAATAATTTAAAAGAAAAGTGCATTTATAGTTTATTGTAACAAAATTAAACAAATTGGCTTTTTATTTGAATTCTAGTAATTATAATAAGGCAATTGAAATTATATTTTAACAAATCAAAGTTTATCTTTTCTTGTAACAAATAAGAATTGCGTTTTATCGTAACAATGTATAATTCATATTTGATGGCAAACCTGTTATATGTATGTTATCGTATATGAAATCGTTTTAGGCTGTGAATAACCCTGCTTTAAATGAAAACAAAAATGTATTGTTTGAATATATGCTGTCTTTTCGTGCTGGAATTTTAGTTTTAGTATGACTGTGCTTGCAAGTAAGAGCTTTTGTGAAATTACAAACATTTTCCTACCCTAATGGGTGAATATCCTAGTTATAACTAAAATGATCATTCTAGAGATATTGGTCCAAATTTCAAGTTTAGCTGAGTCACCTCCGTATTCCAGGACCTCAATACCCTCCAGCGGCATCTGGCTAACTAAACCCCGTTGGTAGTGTAGTGGTTATCACATCCACGTCTGACACGCGGGAGACTCGGGTTCGATTCCCCGCCGGAGAGCTATCTCTTCAGTTTTAAATGTGCTATTACGAGTGTGGAAGTACGAATTGAGGCACCGGAGACAGTACTTTAATTAATCATTATACTAATAAAGGTGATGCAGCATAATTCGGTTTAGGAATTTAGATCGAGAGTTTCTCTGCCGTACTCTTTCCCCTCGTGACTCCGGCACGTTTTTTTCTAATGAATTAGGCGTATTAGGAATCTGTGGTTTAATTTACATAACGCACCTTTCCCTCAAATTTCTCTAATTTTGTTACCGTCAGACGCATTATGAGTAAGTAAAGTTCTGCAAGATAGAATAATAACACAACGTAGGGATTGGTTATTTTTTTAATCTATTTTCGCGGTCATTGGCAAAATAAAGACAAAGCACAACTTTGCTTATGCCATTCAACTATGTTGAACAGACCCGGGTAGGTTATACTACAATTCCGTTGTTAGCAGCAAAAATGACTGTCAAGTTCTTATCTTAATGTTTATATTTTGGTATCATAAAGAAGTATTTTCGATACACAAATAGTGCCGAAAAGAAGCTCGTTTCGACACTACTCTTGTTGACTGATTACTATGATATTAACAAAATTGTTCAATGCCAACACTCACTAGCAAAAATTTCGACACCGTTTTGAACGGGATTCCTAATAATACAGACGTCAAAAGTGGTAAGACGAACGCCAACTTTTGATCGCGACTTGAATAAAATAATGTTTTTCATTAAAAAACGTGCAAAATAGAAAAAAAAATAGTATAAAATACACGTTTGAAAAGACATTTAGCGCACTCGCAAGCGGGTCGTTTCCTAATTTCGTGCTTGTGCGAAAAAATATGGTCTTTTATCTTAATCTTTATCTTAATATACTATTTAATGCTAGTAGGGATAAAGTATTTCAATTTACTAAAAAAGTAGTCTGATAAACGCTGACTACATAATCGTGTTACAGAGATGCAAGATCTTGAAGTGACTTCTGACTCAAAGTTAACTTTTAAAACTAATATTCACGAAATAACGAACAAAGCTTTAAAAATGTATGCTTTTATTGTTAGGAGGAGTACTTTTTTGTGGATACTGATTTCATTCGCATTCGCATTTTATATGATTCAGATGTTAGAGCTGTATTAGAATATTGTTCTATTGTATGGAATCCATACTATGACAACCATAAATACCACATAGAAAGAGTGCAGAACAGGTTTTTAAGACACGTATATTATAAGCAAGTTGGTCAGTATGAAACACGTATACCCAAACTTGAGGTAATGAAAGCTCACAATCTCAAAGATCTAGAAGATCGTAGAAAAATTGCTTCTATTTTGTTTTTGTACAAATCAATACATTATTTCAGAAGTGATCGTGAAATGCTAGCAAGTTTGGGATTACTGTTTCAACCTATAGAACTAGAAAACCACCAACATTTTATGTTGAAACCCTAGAACCAATTAGCGTAACAATTCTCATATTAATATAATGTTTGCTGTTTAACCAGGTTCAGATCAGGACAGTATTGATACTCTCAGTGTAGGCTTTAACTTGTCTAAGAGAAAAATTAATGAATTAATTTAGCTGGGATGAATTTAGCTTATTTATTTATTTATTTATTTGAAATAGGTACTTAACAGATACAACATCCAATTACAAAGTACACTGAGATACAAATATTGTTAAGTTATACATCTTAGCCTAAATTACATAATTTAAAATTTACAGTTTTTTATAAAGAATGGCTTTAAAAGCATTTAAAATTTAAACTAATACTAAATATATCACAGCAATTTACAAGCTCTGTACTTAAATGAATTTATACAAAAACATCTTGGAAGTAAAAGGTACTTTAATCTCTTGTATTATACTTAGGCACGTTAAAGGTAAGCTGTTCTAAAAACTCAGGATTGTCAATATTACCTCTTATTGTTTTCCAGAGATATATCAAATCAGCTATTTGCCGTCTCTTTTCGAGGGCAAGCAAACCATATTGGCCCAATAACCTATCTTTTGTGATAAAAAAAGTCATAAGTTCCAGTTTCCTTAAAATTTAGATAGCGAAGAGCTTTGGTCTGTATTTTTTCCACACTGCATTTGTGACAGTCATAGAATGGATTCCACACTTGACTACAATACTCCAGATGACAATGCACAAACGTTACATATAATGTTTTAATACACCTCACACTCGAGAACCGGCGAGTGTTCCAAACCAAAAAACCATACATTTTTGATGTCCTACCACAAATCACCTCCACATGAACATTAAAAGTTAACAAGCTGTCGAAGGTAACCCCCAAATCCTTAATTACTTCAACCCTGGCCAATCCCTCATTCCGCATAACATAACATGTAAGTAATATGAAATTTAGTGTACTCTGCTCCGTAATTAGATAGTTCCATCTGTAGAGTTTGTAAGGAAATAAATAGATGCATAAACTGCAACTGAGAGATGGCTCACATACCAGTGTATATGTATTTTAAAAGATTGTCTAATCACTTAAGGGCAAAGAACAATTAAGTTTAAAAAAGGCATCCTAAATACAACCTCAAATTGGAATTGACCCGTATATGGTTGAAGAATGTATGACGTATCGTTTCTAAACGTCTTGAATTTTGCATGTTTAAATATCTACTCGACAAAAATTGTTTGTAATTTTACGCCTTATAAAAGTTTTTTAAATTATTTCTTTTATGTGACTTTGTTCATTGACGACGCTCATTCATTCAATTGTTGTGTAAAGTTCAAATTTAAGTCAGGCAATTTATAGATCGACATAACACTCGACATAACATAAAACACAACATAAGCTTGACATAAGAAGTTCCCAAACTTTTAACTTCTTATGCTATGTGCCTATGTTCGACCAATGAAAACATCGAATTATAATTGTATTTACATTTTTTTACTTCACATATAGTGTTTTTAATACGCATTTGGGATAACTCCACCTTATTCACCACCCTCTGACCTCTCTAGTTCACGAAGGTGTTGCCATATTTATCAATCACTAATCAGATGAAACAAAAAAATTACCAACAAAAATTAACGTCGATTACTAATTAGATGTTACGTCAATACTCTGATGTAGTTAATATCATTAAATAACGCAAAAATACAATACCAAAGTCAAAGTCAATTATGCTTTATTGTTAGTAAGATAAATCTTGTTAACAAAGCTCTTCAATTGCATGCAAGTATACAAAAAAAAAAGTCTTTACAAAGCAGAGTCAATGTCTAAAACCACAATAAACATTATTTTCCAAATAAAAATAAAATACAATAGAACACAATACAATAGAATACAATAAAATAAGATAAGTTAAGTTAAGAGCAGTCTAAAACACAGTAAACAATCAAAATCAAAATATCTAGACAAAATAATACAATACAGAGCAAGGTCCCTCAAAAATACACATAGATTAAAAGCGGTCATTAAAGTATTCACCCAAATCGTAATAAGCCCTCTCCACCAATAACTTCTTTACAGACCGCCTGAATAAGGAAAGCGCAGGGCAAACCTTTAAAGTATCAGGAAGGTGATTATATATTTTACGGCTTTCATATACAATTGAATTTTTCACCAGGGCCGAAGTAGGTATAGGCAAGTGAAGGTCTTGTGTTTGCCTAGTAGCATAAGAGTGACTAGGCCCGGGCAGGTTATCCCTACGCTCCATACAAGCCGTCTCCAGAACAAACAATGATGACAACGTTAGAATTTTTTTGGATTTGAATAAGGGCCTACATGATTCCCTACCGTTTACTTGATAGATGTATCGCACTGCCCTTTTCTGTAAAACAAACAATGAGTGCAGCAAACGATTGTATGTATTCCCCCAAAACACAATTCCATACCTTAAATGCGACTCCACTAGAGAATGGTACACCTTCCTAGCCAGAGAAACACCAATCTCTCTCGATACCACACGCACAGCATAGCATCCAGAAGCCACCCTCTTTGTCAGCCCCATAATATGTGAATCAAATCTTAAATGGTTATCGAGAAGAATGCCCAAGAATTTAGTCTCTGTTTTCAAAACAAGTGGAACATCCCCAAGCAACAAGCCACCCACGTTACACCTAAAACCCAAGATATTGGTTTTATCAACATTGAGAGTCAACAAGTTAGCATCAAACCACTGTACAATCTTTGGGAGATCAGTTGAAATTCTATCCCTCAATGCGATAGGGCTAGGATTATGCCAGAGTATGGTAGTATCATCGGCAAAAAGCGTAAATTGTCCCTCAATGTCCAGAAAAGCAAGGTCGTTAATGTACAACAAAAAAAGCAGTGGACCCAGAACTGAACCCTGGGGAACCCCACAACTGATCGCACCTGCGTCAGATGTTTTTGAGCCGATGATGACCCTCTGCACTCGCCCATCCAGGTAAGACCGAAACCACTCCAGTACGTTTCCTCTGAATCCATATGTATCAAGCTTCTGCAGCAGAATTCTGTGACTCACACAATCAAATGCTTTTGATAAGTCGCAAAACACTGCTGCAATAGCCTCTCCGCTGTTGAAACCAAAATACACCTCCTCCAAGAATTGAAACACCGCATCATCAGTACACCTACCGGATTGAAAGCCAAATTGGTTAGGGTGTAAAATTTGATGTTGTTTGAGAAACATCACAATCCGCTCCTTAACAAGTTTTTCGAGGATTTTTGAAAGGGTTGACAATAACGAAATCGGCCGAAAATTGCAGGGATCACCAAGGTCACCACCCTTATAAAGGGGAACAACCATAGCCTGCCTAAGACACAAAGGAAACCCACCAGCAACCCAGGATTGATTAATAGCATCAAAGAGAGCATTCAAAGCAGGAGTAGGAAGAGATAGAAAGATTTTTGCTGTGATGCCATCTTCACCACACGAGCTCTTATTTTTAATTGATTTCATGGCTCGTGTAATCTCCGTCGGGTACGTTGGCTGAAAGAAAAATGATGAGCCGATCTGAAACCGAGCCATGTAGGCCATTGGATCAGCAGCAAAAGGCGATATTCCGATGAAACCAAAAAACCTTGCTTAATGTAGTAAGTTATCATCAAAAAGATTTAGGATCTCGATTTAGGCATAGACGAAACCATACATTTCGTCTATAATTTAAGGCAATTTAGAAAGCGTTTGAAGCCCTAAAAGTTCCACAAAGCACATTATACAACCTAGAAGATCCGAACAGAAGGAATATGTCTGGAAATGTTGCTGTCCGCTGCAGACTGAAGAAGGGCCAGAGTCAGCTTGGGTTTGGGTGAAACTGTTCAATAGGCTGCCTGTATCCATTAGATCTCTACCTATTACTAAATTTAAAAATACTGTTAAGTCCCTTTTGCTTTTAAATTCCTTTTACAGCCTAGAAGAATATTTAAACCATACTTGGAATTAGTTTCATTTGAATGAGTATTTGCTCTATTTTAATGTGTATGTAATTGTCCTTAATTTTAATTTTTATTTTAGTATCTTTTTTTTGTGTGGCTTGAAATTGTAACCGACAAACGATGTAATTTGAAAACATTTTAAATGTATGTATTACTCTTTGACTTGTGTACACACTTATTTGTGTATTTTGACATGTAATATATTTTGATTTTGATTCCCGGAACAAAACTCGAATTCTGAAGAATAATCAACATTGTTTAAGGGAAGTAATTTGCAAAAGGTATGACCCAAAGCAACATATTACTTTAGAAACTATTTATCGGCAATTTACTGAAGAATCACCAGAAATTAAGATCTCAAAAAGTCCTTTATATTTGGAAATCAAGAAAATAGGCTTTACCTTCAAAAAGCAGGACGGTGGAAAACATTTATTGGAAATGCCTGGAATGAGATTGAAGAGAATTTTATTTTAAATAAAATCACGTTGCTAAAAAAGAGCACTTATAATCTGAATTCTAAAACAAAACTAATCTTTATTAAACAAAAATAGCAACTCGACAAAACGTAGGCTGATAAAAAAAAACATTTTATTAAAAATATACCACAACAAAATATAGACAAAATTAGTGGGTGTGTGAAACAAATTTGATGGTAAAAAAAAACAGGCACTTACAAAGTTCAGTATTTTACAAAGTTAAAGTAAACGGCGAAAAAATGAGTAGTTAGTGTATAGTCCCAAATCTGGCTGTGTTTACTCTTATGTATCGAAACTTTTTTCGTAGCAAAGTGTAACGTTAACCTCAGTGTATTTCTGTTATTTTAAATATTATTTTATTTTTACTAATTTGATTTGGTTCAATAAATTTTTTAAAATCTTATTTCATGTTTCTGTTTTAGTTTTTCTAAAATCTGTTATTTTTTATTAAAATTAATGCAAATGTATAAATAATAGAAAAGCTTAATTTAAATCTGAATAAAAAACTACATTAAAATTGATATTTTCAGTTCGAAATCGACACAAAAAAAATCAAGTGGGAGCCGAAGTCATATTGAGGCCCGAAAATTTGCTAGGGCCTTGGGCCCAACTCGTTGGAAAATAGGCCCTGGCAAGACCATTGACATAAAGGAGGAACAGAACTGGTCAGAGGACTGACCCTGACCCGAAACTACTGCTTGGAGCAGTTAGAACCCACAAACACCCTCTCACAAATAAAAGGAAAACCAGGGAAAGTTCACTCCTCTAAAGCCATTCAGTATTCAAAGCAGAATCTCATCATTCATACAATCAAAACCTTTTGATAAGTCAGCGGTCCGCAGAAGCTAAACCCCAATTTATTTGCCAATAGAGTTCGTGCCGAGTTGTGGGGGCATAATGACAGAATTTTAGAGCCAGTAGGTAGCCCCAATACTATTGTCTTTAAATAATAAATATTTTAAGAACTTGTGCGGTAACTGTGTATTTAGTTCTTATTGTACTTACCTCTGGTTATTTAGCTCCTCATCACTACTAATTATCAACTGGCAAGCCTCAAACTCGATCTTAGTTTCTAATGCAGAATCCTCAAATTTGGGACTAGTGATGGGGTTCACAATAGTTTGTTCGCTTCCTTTAGAGGAATGGTTCAACACGATATCTGATAAAATTTTAACCTTACTTAACTTGGAAGAATTTTGAAGGCTATCGAAATTCATTTCGACTTTTGACTCCTACATAATATGCTAAAACTTTTGTTTGCCCATTTCATTCAACTTAATTAGGTACGTTCTACAGCCTTTATTCATTAGAAAAAATAGGTTTTCATAAACTAAAGTATAGCATAACGCAGCCTGTGGTAGATAAATATTTATAGTGCTGTGAGTGTGAATTAAAATTAAAAACATGTAACCGCAAAATCCAAAATAAACTAAACTACAGCCGAGACAACAATATAATAGATAAAAATTTATAGTTTATAGAACACGAACAGAACAGAACTAAACAAACTTAAGTAACAACAAAATAATAGATAAATATTTAACAAAATGACAGTACCACAAAATATCCCCCCCAGTGTTACCGCAGACGATTTTACCAATGTACTTACAAATATCCCGAAAATATACTAAATTGTACTAAGCAGTTTTTTTAACAAGCTTCTAGCCATAGGGGTCAAATTTTCGATGCGATACCGTGCATGCGCAATGGCGAAACAAGAATACTAGGCAATATTAGGTTTGTTCTAGCATGAAATTTCGGACGGTTTGAAGCCAGCGGAGTTTGCGCATAACGATATATGCGTCGCTTTTATTGC
>MU189947.1:36485-47193 GCA_016904865.1 Pissodes strobi | reverse complement strand
ACAGGTTTCTTCAAACTCGATGGACTAAGGCGTTTTTGGAGATCTAAAAAAGATACGACTTTGAAATTTTGCTTGTTCTCAAGGTAGCCTATTATCTATGGTTTAAAAATATTTTTACGATCGCTGTGTTGCCACATCTATCCATACCTGATATCAACTTTCTTATTTTAAATAGCCCACCCTGTATATTATTGCCTATTTGGATTGCGCGAAACAATCTAGACATATTCCATGAATGAGAAAATGCCGATTTAACCTAATTTGCTACCTATCTCTACGGTTTTTGAAATATTGACAGTTGAAAATCGGCCATTTACCAAGTTTGACAGCTTGTAAAATCTAAACGGCTAAAGTTAGAACAGAACGGTTTGCACTTTCCTATATTGGTTCTGTTCTCTGGGTTAATCTAAAGTTAGTGTCATTCGATAGCTTATGAAAACCAATATAGGAAAGTGCAGACCGTTTTGTTCTATCTTTAGCCGTTTAGATTTTACAAGGCTGTCAAGCTTGATAAATGGTCGATTTTCAGCTGTCAATATTTCAAAACCCGTTAGAGATAGGTATAGGACTTTATTCATGAAATATGTCTAGAATTTTTCGCACAATCCAAATATACAGGGTGTTCCATTTAACATAAGAAAGTTGATGTCAAGTACGGATGGATGTGGAACACGGCGATCGTAAAAATATTTTTAAACAATAGATAATAGCCTACTTTGACACCAACCAAAATATAAGAATCGTATCTTTTTTGGATCTTCAAAAACGTCTAATAGCCCATCGAGTTTGAAAACCCCTATATACTGTATACACCTCAGCAGTTGCTCTTATTCTACAAAGTGCAAATAAGATCGTGCTTAGCATATTGCTCACACATCTGAGATGCCGCACCTAAGCACACCCTAAAGCTGCTAGATTCCATTCAGAATAGAGCTTTGAGTCTCGTCGGCGACCCGGAGTTGACTCAGGATCTAGATAGTCTGGAGCACCGCAGACATGTGGTCGAGATATCCCTGTTTCACAGATATTTTCACGGCGGATATTCCCAGGATTTGGCCCGCATCATCCCGCCCCCAGCAACGCCTGACAGAGAGTCACGACAGACGGCAAGAGCGCACCCGTTCGTTGTACAACTGGAAACACCTAGAACATCGCTTTAGAAGGACTCCTTTGTCTGGCGCACTGTGGAACTCACTCCCAGGACATGTGTTTCCCCCTAATTATAACCTACAACTATTCAAGAACCGTGTCAATCAACATCTTCGCACACACACCGCTCGTCGAGTGCCATAGGATCGTCCTTTAGTGTGTGTGCCACCGCCATAAAATATATCTTAATTATGTATGTAGATAGCTTCAGTTCTTTCACATAAACTATTTAATGGGCACATTACATTCTCAACGTAATTTAAATATTCAAAATGCGAAAAAAATTGGTCATCTCTAAAAATAGATGTCTAAGGATCACTACCTCGAACTTTGGTTAGTCACTTTAATGATGTGCTGAACTACTCAGCGTTTCGAATCAGTCAATTTCAGTACATCGTTATTAAATTTCCGACACTGGATAGCGATTAATTCAGCAAGCTATTAAAGTGGCTAATCGGTGTTCGAAATAGTGCCCCTTAGTAAGTTAGATAATAGATTTCCTTCTTCCCAAATCCCGCATATTCAAATTTCCATTTGGTGGGCATTAATTAAATCGAACAACACGAGAAGCTTGTTTACATTCGACTTGTTATCGAAAATAGGAACATTTATTTAGTTACCAATTACACAAATCAGATCTTGAAACTATTTTATGTGGCTTTTTGCGTCAAAAATAGAGCTAAATAAAGGAAAGTTATCCTCTATATTGTGGGAAGGCAAAGAATATCAAATGAGCTGACTGAGACGTTTTATTATTATCGATCACAATTTGACGCCGAAAGTATGCGTGACAAATGGTACAGACAGCATACTTGCGCGCGTAATTATCATTATTACTTTACTGTCTTAACTATCCTAACAATATTCAATCTTGTGACGTAAGCAGAAATATTAGGATGTATTGTCAGAGAGCTATATACTCTTTGGTATTGTGTTAAATGTCACATCGATGAAGGCTGAGAATTTTATTTTTTTGCACTTTTATTCTAAAGGACGAATTTGAATTTCTTATCAAAATTAAAAGTTATGATGTATAGTTATAATATTCAGCTGACAAGTTGGTAATTTAAATAAAAAGCATTAGTTTGCTTATGTACACAAATATTTATGTGGTTATGCTGACATATACGCATGCGTAATGATATTTGTTAATTAGTACTAACCTGAAGTAGCGATTTAGGATTAAAATACATCCTACCCTGCGCTTCCACCACGTCTACGAATCCTCCAATTTGGATAAGTGCAATCCAGCTAGGGACATCACGGTACCACCAATACCGCACAAGTATCGATACTTTTCCACGATACCGAATCCTTTCGATCGACATTTATTAGTTGGTATCGCAATCGTATTTCGAAACATAAAACCTTAACATTTTGACAAAAGTTTTAACTACTGCGTTCGCTCACTTGAATCACTTTGCATCGTTCTTTTATTCATCAGTCGACGACTTAGTGGGAAATTTTGACGTTCGGTTTTCCATCTTTCAAGCGCTCGGAGCTAATAAAGTGGCACCTTAATTTTCCAACAGAGCATTTTACAGATTCGTGATTTTACTAGTCATTATTATAGGAAACTTTTGGTTTATGAAAAATATGACACATGTCCTCACGTCCGCGAGGGAAATTGGCACATTGACTTTGACATATAATAACATAACATGACAATAATTGTCATGGACAGTGACGAGCCGTTTAGTTTTTCGCAATCGATTCCGAGAAATCGTTTGTCATGTGTTCATAGCTTCGGATCTCATGGCTCCACTCCAGGATGTCAGAAATGAACTTCAGTAGTTATTGTTTCTCATTTTATCTTACATATTAAATTTAAACCTATTTATTTTGTATAATCTAGACTTTTAGGCATATCTCCTCTTTGAATACATCAGCAAAAATCTTCATACTTGTTGGCGATACTTCTTGGTATCGATTATCAGTTGGTATCGGTATCAGTATGGAATCGAGTACTAGTATCGATGCTTTTGTGCCTATATCTATTTTCATATCGTTATCGATATTCTAGTAGTATCGTATCGTCCGTAGGTCTAGCCAAGCCAATCTTGTCCACGATACAAAATAGTAAAAGAGGCGCGACTCGACCTCTATTCATGTATTTCTCTATCGGGATAATGTTCCAACAATTTTCCCGTGTTTACCTTCTGATTTACGTTCTCTGCTATTTTAGAATTTTCTATCTAGCTTTCTTAGATATCCACTACAGGCAGGGTTATGAGGAAATTTCTCACCGAATAACCTCTAACGTCCCTCTGAATGTTACGCCCCTGTTACGCCCCGTTTCGCTTTAAATATGGATGAATATTTTTTCTCATCTTCGAACACGAACCATTATTCCATAAAAGGAAAGTGATAACAAGCAATTTGAAATATTCAATAGCAGCCGTCAACCAAATAATAAAAGTGCATTTTGGCTTGAAATATAGCTTTGTTTTGCATAAGAAAATTAATGATATTTGTAATACGATCACTAAAATCATATCGGTTATTTTTTAATAATTTACCAGCAATTTAATATTGTGTATCTCTAATGAATTAGTTTGGTTTTTTAGCTGCAACATTGTTACTAACCAAAATTTTTATTTCGTCTAGGTTATGATCCAAAAATTAAATAATTATGAGGACAACATAAAAAATTAGCCATTGTTTTGTTTAAAAAAAGATCAGCGTTGGATCATAAACGAATTTTTGGTGATAATAGAAAAAAATACAAATGATATAGTTATCAACCACCTAGAGAACTGCTTGTAAGCGGTCAAAATACACTTTGACTTCCAAAACTTCTTCCAACTTTCGCAATAACAGTTAAGTAAAAACAGAGCAAAATAAAAAGAGCAGAGAGAACTTTAACAGAGTATTTCAGGGCTTCAGATATGCGACTTCAGAGCGTAATATCAGAGCAGAGCAACAAAAGGCCCAAAGGCCATTTTGTTGTTATCGCAATAGAGCAGAGCAACTACAGGCACAAAAGCCCGTAGCCCATACTTTACTTTTACTAACTTAATGTTTGGTTCTTTTCCTCTTCCCACGCACTTCTTTCGTATCCATTAGCACCATTAACACATCAACACATAGAGATTAGAAAATATAACTAAACAGAACAGACTGAAATCCGAGCACGGTCAAAGCGTCCTGTCAGGCTTCAGATAAAGGTTAATAAATAAGAGTTTTTATAGATTTCATAACACTCGAGAATGTTTTTAAGGGACAAATAATATTAATATTTTTAAAGAGCATTAATAAATAAAATTGGTGTGACTTTTCAATACAACAACAACAACAATAATGAAAACACGTGTCGCCACCGACGGGAATCGAACCCGGGCCGCCGTATCACGGGCCCAGCATTTAACCACTGAACCATTGGAGCACTTGTAAGCAATTTGTTCGACCATAAAGACATGGGTAAATTCCACGCTTTCCGAAGATCGTCGAGTACAGCCGAGGTTACGAGAAATAAACGGTATTCTCACAATATTTACATTGCATCAACTGATTAAATTTTTAGGTTAGGTGAAATTGTGCAGCATTTTTGTCGGCAGCGTACTTTTCTTTTCAAGTAAAAATATAGTGCATATTTAGTTTCTGTTTAGTGTTGTTGACATTTAGTTATAACTTGCATCGCTTGTGTTGAGATTTGACAGGGCAGAAAAAAAAATGTAAGTAACTTATCAAAACAATTGAATTTTTATATTAGTGTTGGTTCGATAATGCTCAGAAAATATAACATAACAACAAGCAATATACTGATACTGCGTTTTTCAAATTTTTTGTTCTATTTATTTCAAAAGTTGACTGGCATCTTAAGCTGCCACTGGACACTTTAGTGTATGTATTTTTCTTTTTTAGGGCTGCGGAGTCTAACGAGAATAGCGTGGATGATATTTTGAGTTGGACGGTACTGGAACCTTGAGAGAAAATAGAGTGGGAAAAGTTATGAGTTTACCTGGCAAGAACACCTTTAAAACATTAAAATGAATCAGTCATGGTTACCAACGGCAACGTGATAGCCACAAGGTAGAATGATAATGATGTGGTAACCGTGCTGACAAAGAGGAGCCCATGAAAATTGTACTAAGATATAACAGATTTGAAAGAAAACAAGTCAGTGTAAAAATTCCAAATTCTATTGCCCAATATAACTCAAATATGGGTGGGGTCGACTTAAACAATCACGTTAGTTTACAATACAGAACAAAAATACGTATAAAAAATAGTGGTGGCCGTTATTTGCGTGGGGCGTTGATGAACGTTGTGTACAAGGGTGTCTGTTGTACAGGTGTTTAGGACACGAAATACTCTATTGACAATACAGAAGGCAATTAAGTTGTTTTACAAATACTAAATGAGTGCGGCATTCCGAGCTCCAGACCGGGTCCATCCTTATCATACTCACGTTCAGCTGCTCTTGAAGACATAAGAAAAACATTATAGAGCACGTTATTGAAAGGGGTGAATCAACCTACAGAAGGTGTAAGATGTGTTGCAAGCGGACCACGTATTTGTGTACAAAATGTAAGGTTCCACTTCAACCTGATTGGTTTCAATCTTTCCATTTCTAAATTACCGTATTTTTAAATAATAGACAAGTTTAATTCAAACCTGTAGCAACTTTTTAAAACCCTTATAGTCAAGTGACCAGTGATAACCAGAGTTGCCAGGCAAATTCGCCGTTTTGAAAACGGCGAAGACCTTTTTTAGCAATTGTCTAATGTGCATGCCGTATGTAAATGATTTTCACAAAGGAAATTAATTTTTAGAAACTTTTTTAGTTCTGAGCACATTCAATGATAAATTTCTTCAAGAGATAGTCAGTCCGTTTTGCTGAATGGACAATTTGAGGAACAACTCAAGATTCATAAGGATGAAATTGAATTGCTGCGTGATAGAACAAAAAGGTTGGAGAAGGAATATCAAAGCAAGCTCTTAAATTGATCAACGATCAAGAGTAGTTAGCGCGCATTCAGAACGTGCGCATATTCGGAGTAGACATAACAAATAGCGAGAACCTATTCTATTAAGATGTTTGATTTGTTTGTAAACAAATTAAATGTGAATATACAGAATGGAGACATAAAAAGATGCTATCGTGTCACCGACAAAAAAAACCCAACGAAAATCATCCAGTTACTTTCTCCTAGAAACTGCAATTCTGCAGATTACGTCAGCCGTCAGCTTTCCTAGATTATTACGGCTTTAATCTCATGCAGAGTAAGCATTCACGAACTTATAAATATAAGTGAAACGCCTATGTTAGTCAGTTGTACATGTAACCCGCTTGTAAGAAATATACATTTTTTAAAATACTCTCCTAGTATTCGAGTTAGTAACTATCCTGCAGTTTTTGTCCAATTTGCGTATACGAATGTTGATACGTAGGAAATGCTGAGAAGAGTGAGAAGTGCGTCTCGACCTGTAGGGTTAGGCTGTGAGGATGTATGTCTTCAATAAAAATTTTTAGGTGCTAATTGAGATTATTATTTATGCTATTGTGCACCGGATCTCGGACGAAACAGATCGTAGAAATTTGCATAGACCATAGAATGTAAGTACCTGCCTTATTGCCCTTGAATCATCTAGGAGTGCATATTTTGGGGGAATTATCTGTTGTGCTTATGCCAGGTGTGTCTGACATTCATTTTTTGAGATGCTAGGAATAGTGCATGAAACCTATTATTATGCAGGATCCATTTTGGCAAAATACTGTTTTATGATTGACATCTATAAGATTCATTTCCTAATTTATTAATGAATTATGTAAACTTATCAGACAGGTTCTAAAGTCGTATGTCTATTTGAAATTTTTTATACTGTATTAGAAAAACGTAAGTATAATGGTATAATGCATAATTTGTGTCTGGAATTTATACCTCCCTACGGAATTAGTATCTATATATTTTATTTTAGTTCAAATTATGCATGGACATTGTTATTTTATACTCACATTTCCCGCTATTTAGGTATGAGGATGCAAAGACTTGGCATTTAGTTAATACATCTATTTAAAGGCACAAATTAAAAAAATTACTTGTTTCAACATTTTTCTCTATTTTTGATTTTTTACTTTTTAAACATTTTTTTCGTTTAAATAAAACGGTTCACTTTTAAGTGGTGGATTTTTATTATGCCTACTATGATTGTTCAAACACTACCTACATTGATCTTTGCGTCTTGATTACCTATACCAATTATGCTGCATTTGGCTAGACTTAAGGCTATTAATTTTGCTGGACTAAACGTACTTTTATTTATTTATTTACCGTTTTACTCATTTAATTATCCTTGTATAATATATTTGTTGTGTCGGGGTTACACAATTTAGTATTATAATTTAAATTTATGAACTTTATTATTATTACAGAGATATTGCGCCTGTCTTTTTTGACGGTCAGTGTACCTGATTTATTGTCGTGGTTGTGCTATATTTATTTTCATACGTATGTACAATGTATGTCGCTAATGGTGGAGGGGAGGCGGTAAAGCCCGATTGCGTGTTGCGATTGCGGAGGGGGGGGATGAGGTGTGTCGGAGTATGGGTGAGCGGACTGTGGGACGTCGGGCGAAGGGTTAAATTGGTTTTCTGGAAAGCGATTTTATAAACAGAAATTATTTTTCAATTGGGCATTTGAATATTCAGCCCGTAAATACAGTTTTCGATATGTTATCCAACTATTATGTATAGGCATGAATTTTATATTTTATCTTACTGAGACTTTGCTAAATTCAAATATTAATAATAATTGAAATTATAACTTGCCACGATACAAATTTATAACAGGAAGCATCGTGCAGTTGGCGGGCGTGGTAATATACATAAAAAAATATCTAAAATTTACTAAATTAAATTTAAATTTTCTGTTTAATACATCGGTATTACATTTGATATTGCAGATAAAAACTTCTTATATATAGACCACTATCTGCAAATGTTTCAATATTTTTGGATATTTTAGGGGATATACTTAGCACGGTCCTTGCTAATTATGATGATGTAATTGTGGTAGGAGACTTAAGGAAGACGAAGAAGAAGATTTGTTAAGCCATTTTGGGATACTAAAACTTATTTTGGACATGTTGAATCTCATATCTGTGCCCACAAGAATAAATTTAACAAAAAACTACTCCAGGCTTATAAATATTATTATTGCAGGCGAACATATATTAACTTATAATTTGGGATCATTGACTGTTTCGGAATCAGCAACAGACCATAATCGTATTTATTCTACTATTCATATATTGAAAACTAATCGCTAACAGAACCTTATCACCTACTCCCGCTATTGAAACATTAATGAAAATTAGTTTAGACGCGATGGTTCACTTCACTACTGGGATGACATTTATTATGTTACTAATAGCGATGAAAAAATGCCGAACGATAATATTTAACTCTACTTAGCACACACGTCCCGCTTAAAATTAAAAAAATTTCCGAGGTGTCCTTTACACCTTGGATTACAAATAATGTACAACTTCTAATTAAGCTAAGAGATAATGCATGCAAAAGATATCAAAAATTAAACACAGTGACATACCGTTAATATTAAAGACAACTAAGAAATTTTACTAAACATACTATCAAATGAGATAAGAAGATAACATATTTTAAAAATATATCACAGAGAAGGGGGAAAAAGTTTTTGGAAAATAGCTGGAAAACTCAAACTCAAATTTACTAGATGCTACAGACAATCACAATTTCTTTCAAGCAACTAATGGCTGCCCGATATTGAATCCCTGGAATTAATAATTTTTTATAAAAACAAGATTGTAAACGAAAACTTGGAGCTTCAATTAATCCACATGATTGAATTAGAAAAACATATTAACTCTACTTCTTCCAATTCCGTTGACGAGGGCTAGTTTTCTATTAAAGCTGTTAAACTGTGTGTAACATTCTGAGCAAATGTCCTAACTAATATAGTTAATACATATATATTAACAAACAAAATAATTGAAAAGCCAAATATATATTTTTCCCGAATCTCATATTATTCCAGAGTGTCAGTCCGGTTTTATTGCACGAAGAACAAAAAAGTATCACTTGCATAGCTCTTTTGTACTTTAGAAAAGCTTTTGATACACTGAATCACGAAATGTTATTTAAAACTGCATTACCTTGGATTATCTCAAAAAGTGATAAGTTTTTTGAGCATTTATCTCAATAACCGCTTGAACTGTGCAGTGGTTTCGAAAGAATTAAGTCTTTTTGGTCAGAATATAAACCAGTCAGTCAAGGCTTTCCTCAGGGTTTCATTCGGTCATTTTTATTATTTTCCATTAATGTCGCAGATATGTTGAAAACATAAAATATGTTAAACTTCAACAATATGCTGATGACACAACTCTATTTTCCCATTATAATCGAAAATCTCCGCTCAGGACAATCTGGATCATATCATTTAAACAAAAAACGCAGATAGCCTGACAACTGGAAGAATATCTTTAAAAAAAGACATTATAAAAAAGACAATGAAAAGAGAGACAATAAATGTGGCTTTTATAATCTAAGCAAAACCACAAGTAAACCAGACAGTTGAAAGATAAATGAAATAACATTTTTATCGTCAGTATAAAAAATATGCAATTAAAATAAAATCACACTAAAACGATAACAAACTCAAAAAGCAGATAGCCAGAGAGGCAGAGGAATAAATTTCTACATTATTGCAATGGTAATTAAACTAAAAAACAGTGAAACAAATAAACACAAATAATCAATTTTGCGAAAAATAATAACTTAAAGTTAAATGCATCGAAATCAAGTTCTAAGTTTGGATTCTAATATCAATGCTAAAATAAACATCAAAAGGGACTAACGGATATTGCCATACTGGGTGAAAGCTCAAGAGTCGGAACTCCAAAGAATTATAAGTGACGCTTATGAATCGACTCCCCTCCCTCTGTGCCAGTATTGAACCTTAGTACTCGGCAAGGGTATAAAAGTTACAGAGATGGTGGTGGAAAAGGCAACTTTATGGGAGGCATTCGAATGATGTTATACAGGAACGTGTCGAGAGATATGCGTCGAATTACTCACTTGCCTCAACGAAAATTATTCACAGAAAAGAAAGGCTTTTTATTCGCCATTGGAGATCAGTTAGTTCCAATAACAAACTACCTGAAATACATAGTAAGAGATACCCAAATACCCAAATGGCCAGCGATAAGTTCAGAAAGAGTCTACACGTTACGCAAAATGTCAGCTTTTCTTTGCAGCGGAATATAAGGAAAGGGATAATAATATTTTGAAACATCTAAAAGCAGTGTACTAATTATCCCTAGTATTATTATTATATTGCCAAGATTATCAGGAACCTAATCAACATTCTGGGACTTCTCTCCCCTCCCAATCACGTTCCTTATTACAAATATAAACTTCAATCTTAACTGATCAACCGCTGATGTAAAATAGACCTGATACCTAGTATACAAATATTCCAAAGCGGCAACCTTTGTGGCAGTCTCAGTACCCAATACCCAATGTAATCACATTGGTTCTCATAGGTTGAGGAGAATTAAGAACATCACGAAAGCTTCG